>JAVKPL010012455.1:0-61869 GCA_032173675.1 Gastrolobium villosum | reverse complement strand
TAGAAGAGAAAATACCATGATAGCAAGATTGTCCACAAGGAGTTTAAGCCTGGCCAACAGGTGTTGTTGTACAACTCCCGACTGAAGCTTTTTCCAGGGAAATTGAAATCCAGATGGACAGGTCATTTTGTGGTTAAAAAGGCTTTTCCATATGGCACTGTTGAAATATCTCCCATGGAGGAAGACAGACCCTTCAAGGTCAATGGCTCTAGGCTGAAGTTCTTTCATGGAGGACCAGTGGTGAAACAGATTGTGGCCCTGCGCCTTAAATCCATTGAGACTTAATGAGGTAATCGTCAGGCTCGGGACGTTAAACACGCGCTAGTTGGGAGGCAACCCAGGATTTCTATTTTTATTTTTGTTTTTCACTACATATTTTTAGGTACCCAAAGATTAAATAAAGTTTGAGAGAAAAGAGAGAAGTCAGTGAGTCTACGCTTGAAGCGTAGAACTCAACGCTTCAAGCGTAGAGTAGATCAAAAAGACAGTGGGTCTACGCTTTAAGCGTAGAACCCTACGCTTCAAGCGTAGAAAAGGCGAGAAGTCAGAGACTGAGCGCTCCAAGCGTAGAAACCTACGCTAGCAGGGCAGAATTCGGAAAGTCAGTGGGTCTACGCTTGAAGCGTAGAACCCTACGCTTGAAGCGTAGACTTGGAATTTGAAAGGGCAGAGGCAGTGAGTCTACGCTTGAAGCGTAGAATTCTACGCTTCAAGCGTAGAAATGAGTAAGTTAAAAAAAAAAAACCCTATTCTTCTCTTTTTCCTCCCAGCGCCGCTACACCATTCCATCTTCCCTCTTATTCTCCTCCCTCCATCTTCCCTCTTGCTTCCTCCCTCCATCTTCCCTCTTCTTCTCCTACACCATTCCCTCTTCCCTCTTCTTCCACCTTCCATCTTCCATCTTTCTATCCTGCACCACTACAGCCACCATACACCGCCGCAAACCACCATCTTCCACCACCATACACCGCCGCGCTCACAGCCGCCGTCAGCCACCATTCTTCAACCTTCAACCGCCAATTTACGGTTTCATTTTCATCTTCTTCACATCTTCACCGTTTGTTGACGTTGGGAAAAATTTAAGTGGGTTGAATTTTGGCCAATTGTTTGGGCACGTATACTGCAAAATTTTGAATTTCTCAAATGGCTGGAGACAAGGTAATCCCTTTATTTTACTGAGAAATTGCATGTTGATATACATTGCTTGAGTAAATGTTAAAAAAATTCACATTGGGATTGATTGCTGATAGTGTACTGATTGACTTTCGCTGAGAATATGCATTGCCATTTCGTATAAATGCAAATTATTCAATGATAATGCTTGGTGTTAGTCATGACGAAATATAGTGTCTTGGTACAATTGTTGATTCACATGATTAATGGGGGTTGGATCTGTTGATATGGGTTGATAGTTGGAATTAAATCTGGGAATTGAGCTGAATGCTGTCATCAAAATTGAACTGAATTCTTTTGCTGATAATATTTAGTATTCCATCATGTATTGGGAACTTTTCTGATTTTCAGAAAAAAAAGGATTGCTAAAACCAAAAAGGGTATTGAAGGGTCGTCTGCTGCTAAGAGACCCCGCACTAATTTTGACTCCAAAAGGTTTTTGTCTGCCGAAAAGCAAGATTTTTATGAGACTAAGCTGAAGGATAAAAATGTGATCAAGGAGAGGGGGTTTGATTTGGGAAATCTCTTGCTCTTTGATGAAATTTATTCAGTTGTTCAGAGGAGACGATGGAGAACATTAGTGACCTTCCCACAAGACAGTTCAGGGCGAATTCTAAGAGAATTCTCAGCTAATGCTGATAAGGGAACTGTCAATGCCACCCGAAAGAGCTGGGTGAGAGGGAAAGAAGTACCCTTTGATGCTGGCACAATTGAGGAGTTCCTGCAAACATCATACAATCCAACTGCTGAGTGTGAATTCGTCCGACTCTTCAATATGATGCAGCCTTCGGAAGGATATTACAGGGAAGAGATGCCTCTTATTGCTGGTGAGATCCGAGAGAGGATAACCAGTCCGTTCTCTGAATGGAAATTTAGACAGGGTCTCACCAACGTACCTGAAAAGTTCACCAGACTCTGCCTTACTGGTGAGGCCATCAGTTGGCATACTTTTGTGAATGCTACTGTCATTCCCTCTACAAACAAAAGTGATGTAAATGTTGAGAGGGCAGTCCTGTACTACGTGCTGATGGGAGATAGAAATCTGAACATGGCTGCTATCCTCTCTGACAGAATTGTCCATCTTATCACTCAAAGCAAGGACAACAGTTTGTTGGCTCACAGCTCCTTGATCTCTCACTTATGTATTCGAGCTGGGGTGGAAATCCCCGCTTCTGAGCCATTAGATGTGAAGGCTGAAAAGCCTATGACCAAGATTGCTTTGGGGGGTTATTACAAGGAGTCAGAGAAACATGCAGCATGGCTTTTAAATAGCCAAGCCCATCCTATACCTCCTCCAGAACAACAGGATCCTTCAGCATCTCAGGCATCTTCAGCTTCATCCTCCGCTCGCCAGCCACTTTATGAGGATTTTCCCATCATCCTTGAGATGCATGCTATGATGAAGGCCATGTGCCTGAAGATGGGGATTGATCCAGCAGATCCTCCTAGTTCCTTCCAGCAGTATACCATGGAGGAGTGATCGCTGGATTCTTCTTGTCTTTCCTCTCTGATTTTGTTAGATTTTAGTTTTAATTTTGTTTTTAAATGACCAATAGGATCTTGTTAGGGTCACTGCTACTTTATGGATTTGTACTTCCAAGGGTATTTTTCACTGTTTTGCTGATACATTTATGTTAATGATGTGTGTTTCAATTGCGCAGCAGTCCTTATTGATTACACTTAGTTATTGCTGGGGACATCAATTTCTAAAATCTGGGAATGGTGGTTAGCCTTGCCCCGATCATGCACTATAGCTGCAATTGTGGAACTACACTTCATTTCAGGGGAGATATTCGAACCAATTTACGTTTTCATTTTTAAATATCTGTCTTGGTTATAGTTGACCTTAAAATTCAACAAAATTTTTAAATTTTTGGAATATGCTTGCTGATAATCTCAGATTTAGGTGTTGCTTTCCTAGCAAGTGATTGAGCTCATCTTAGGAAGTACATTAAGTTGTGGAATTTCTGGCATGATGTCACGTGGCATGAGTAGATTTTATGATTGCTCGTTTGTCTGAATTGTGTGCTAGAATACATGATATGCCTGATATTCTTTTTGAGAATCTAGTCTGAGATCATAGCCTTTGAGGTTTGAGCCAAAACAGTAATTTTTTCTTTTGAGAGGCTTCACTGTGGTAACACTCTAGAACTTGGTCTATTTCTCTACAATGCATGCATTTTAATTGACATGATAAGGCAGTTTGTTCTTGATAGCCCTGGCCATATAGCCCACCTATATAAATGATTTTTCCATTGTTACCCCTTGAGCCTAAGCCTGTTCGTTGATAATTTACCTGAATATTGCTTAGCCTATATCCATGTTGACTTACCTTAAGTGAGATTGAATTGCTGATTCTTTTAAGCAGAGAAGAATTTTAAAAGAGAAAAGAAAATGTCTAAGGTAAGCTCTACTAAACTAAGCAATAGAAAAGGGAAAAAAAAAAGAAACAGAAAAATCTAGAAAAAGAAAAGAAAAAAAATGTGTGTGAAGCATTATGAATAAAAGTGGTCAATATAGGAATTGACTTCCCGAAATTCTGTGGGCAAGTTAGTGGAGCAAAACTTATGAGTTGAAATTGTTTAAATTATGTTATCTTCAGTTTTTCAATCTCATAGTTATTTAAAGTCACTTTCCAGATAAATTCCTACCTTTAGCCAGGCCAAATTAAAACCATTGAAAAGTCATTTTGATCAATTAATGCATGCGTTTGAATCCTTCATTTTTAAGGATCTTGAGAATATGATCAAGCCTATGGCAGTGTTACGACTGTGATGGTTGTGTACATCTGATACCCTAAAAACACCTGAGTGTGAGTGATATATTTTGTCTTGGTGAGGGATATTTAGACTAGATTCAGATGTTTTTTAGAGAATAAAGGCATTATTTAAAGTTCTTGCAGTAATTCAGTCAGACATGGCATAGTACATTCTTCGATTGTTTGGATGATATTGTGCTGAAATACTGTTGTAAACTTTTCTAAGTTCGAATCAGTTTATTGCCGGGGACAGCAATGTCTAAATCTGGGAATTGTTTGATATGCTCCCAGCATATATACTTTTATAGATCAAAAAGTATTGAATCAGATCTAAAATTGTGTATAAAGGTGTATATATTGTGAAATTATTGAATAAAACTTGTCAGACACTCTCTCACTCAAATTCTTTATGTTTATAGGAGAAAAAGGTCAAATAAAGGAGCAGGAAGAAATCAGACAGTATCTCCACGCTTGGAGCGTCCAATTCAACGCTTGGAGCGTAGGGAGAGACCCAAGGCAGTAAGTTTACGCTTCAAGCGTAGAACCCTACGCTTGAAGCGTAGACAAGGAAAATCAGACAGTGTCCCTACGCTTGGAGCATGGATCCTGCGCTCCAAGCGTAGGATTGAAATGGACAGCTATCAGTTGCGAGGAAAGAAGAATCATGGGAAGTATAAAAGGGCAAAAGACAGCCCTAAACAACACAATTGGTCATTCTGAAGAAAGGTTAGGGCATTTCGGATCCAGAGGAGGAAGGAGTCTGGAGATTCGGAGAGAAAAACATTCTTCTTCTACCTTTCTGTAGTTTTTATGTTTTGATGTTTTCATTGAATATTGGATTTTTAGCCATGATAATGGTTGGCTAGAACCCCTTTGTTGTGGTTAGGGTCACGAACCTTTGTGAACCCCTGATACAATGGATTGAGTTTATATTTATACATATATCCTTTGAATTTCGTTTTATTCTGATCGTATTGTTATTGTTATTATTAGATCTGATCAATCTAGTAATTGATAGTAAATTTGAGGATTAGGGCCAACAAGAGGAATCTGTGGTGGTTAGGGATAGACATGATTCATATTGTAGATGTTTTAATTATCAATCTTTATGCTTAATCTCATATAGGGCACCTCAAGGAATTAGGGTTTTATATGGGGTTAAAGGGTTAATTCTTCAAGGGATTGAGAATTAACTACTGATATTTTTATCTGATAATTATCTAAATTTTGCGATATATATATTGATATTTAAACTTAATCCAGAGTAAAAGGTGGGGATCATCGGTAAGTGTTCTCTAACTGCAGCGCTTTCTCATAGATTTCTAAACTTTCATTTTGTTGGATTTCAAATATTCAAAAAGAACAAAAATACGTTTTATTTTACAAATCAAATTTCTACACAATCCTGACATTCGTGCCAAAAATCTCTTGGATTATTTAATCTTCAAAGGAATAGTTTAATTGATTTAGATACACTCTCTGTGGATTCGACCTGACTTACTACTTATTACTTGCGCGATTCGGTACACTTGCCGATCCACGTCAGCCGAGTATCATTTTAACACGGCCCATAACCGATCCTCAGGGTTCTCTCCATTTCAGGCCACGTACGGACGCGTTCCTCCTTGTTTGCTCGACTACTCATTGGGCAACACCACTATTGAAGCCATGGATTCAGCACTCCAACAGAGATCTTCGATCCTAGCCACATTGAAACAGAATTTAAAAAAAGCTCAAGTCTTGATGAAGCACTATGCTGATAGGAAACGCGAAGCCCTTACCTTTAAAGTTGGCGATCTGGTCCTTTTACGACTTCAGCCATATCGTCAGCTGACAGTTCATCGTCGTTCTTCTCAGAAACTTGGTCTTCGTTTCTTTGGCCCTTTTGAGATATGCGAATGTATTGGCAAAGTCGCGTACCGTCTACAGCTTCCTGAGGGGTCGCGTGTGCATCCGATTTTTCACGTTTCCCTCTTACGACCCTTCGTTTCGTCCGGTCCACAGTCGATGCCTCAATTCTCGACAGACGTTCCTTCCCTACCACCCATCCATAAGCCCGCCGCTGTTGTTTCTCGCCGGACGATATGGCGCCGCGGCAAGGAAGTCCCTCAGGTTTTGATTCAGTGGCTGGGATTACCACCGGATGCTGCTACTTGGGAAGATGAATGTTTTCTTCTGGAAGGTACCCTTGAAAAGGCCAATCCTTTATCATCTGCACCACCTACTCAAGAGCGAGGGGACAGTGATAGTACCACTCTTGTTGCTCCTGCTTTCTCGTCTCCCAATGACGCGAATGTGGTTGCCAGCTGCACTCCACAACAAGCCACAGACCAGATCTTTCCAGCGCAACAATTGGGCTCATTCCCCACTGGGCCCATGACCATCGTGGACGAGGCTCAATCTAAAGGAAAAGGGGATGTTGCAACCTTACCTTCTGGGCCCATAAGAGACAGGCCCAAGCGTGACATTAGAAACCCAGCCCATTTGAGAGATTATTTTCAATAAGAAATTGTTAGCTTCTATAGAAAAGCTGAGGAGATGATTGTAATTAGAAAATGTTGAAATGTTTCAGAAAAACGGTTATTTAGCCCATGAGGGGCGTGAATAGGAAATCATGAAAAGATTGGACAAAATTGCTTCTCTCTCAACTCAAACTCTCTCTCTTTCACGTTTATTTCTTCTCTTCCCCTTCTAAACAGATCTGAGATCCTTCATAAGATTAGCAGTTATAGAGTTTATGAGTCAATCATTATTTTTTTGTAATTAAGTTGGGTTTCAATTGTGTTTATGGCTATTTAGGGTTACAGTTTTAGAAATTCAAATTTTAGCCTACAAATAGTCTAGTATATCATTTGAAAAATGGAGAGAATTGAGAAGGATTAAATAATTATAATGAGTGATTAAGAATGCTGAAAGTCAATTTTCTGACGAAAAATGCAGATACTAGTTCTGCTCCTCGGTATAAATGTCTACCGATGAAGGATCCCGGAAAATTATAATAAAAAAATAAATATTACTATAAAATTATGTAGGACTAGTCAAACGAGTTTCAGGGCAAAAGAATGAGAACTGATATCAGAACTGATACTGGATATGGAAAAGCGCGTATCGAAAAGGTGCTGCGAAAATTAAATAAAAAATATGATAAATCTTAGAAAAATGAGTAGGATCAGATGCCCAAATTTGGGATTAAAATGATAAGCGGATCTACCATAGTTAATATTGCGTGATGTTATTGAGGTAGGCTATAAATATAACCTTCGGGCCCAAAATCCTAGTGTGATGTTATTGTGGTGGGCTATAAATACCCCCTTTACGTGAAATCTTAGTCATTTCTATTTTTCCTACGTGATCTGACGACAGATCAGATTCTCTCCAATTGTCCATCGCCTTCTCTCTCTTTTGTGAGTTAAGGGATCATTTTCTCCCTTGATTCTTCATTTAAACACTGTAGGAGTGTGTGAAATAGCCTTGTGAGGGTGAGGATCAGTTTTGGGCTGAGTTAGGGTTGCTGATTTTGGGAGTTCTTGGAGCTGTGATTCGGAATTGTGAAGGTGAAGCATCTGTGGCCGCTATTTTGAAAACCTAAGGTAAGTCTCTTCATCTGATCTTAATTCTTTTACATATAAATGGACCTCTGATGCATGTAATGAATTAAAGATGATAACTGGGGTTTGGTTAAGGGTAAACACACCTAGAAATGCGTGTCTATGCCTCTGTAATCGGTAAATGAACCACCTTTGGGAAGGGTATCTCGCGAAATGCAAAATTGCATTATGTCGCGAAATATCCAGATATTTGGTTGGAAATATCCGGATATTGAGACAGCAACGGACCTATTTCGGTAAATATTCGATATCTTGAGCTACAGAGTTCCACATCGAGTGCCGTTTGGACCTATGTGTAGCTAAAACATAGGGACACAAACATGTAAAATTTCGTAGTCATTGGATGAGTGGTTTGATCTCAGTATTAGTTTTAAGTCACGTCTTGATTGCTGAGAATTCAATTTGCAGCAGTCACTTTACGAAAATCATAACCGGAGTTATACAACTCTGATTGAGACATAAAATATGTCGTTGGAAAGCTTGTGGTGTCTAATTTAACATATTAAAATATCTGATTATTTGGTAAAGAGTTGCAACTGCTGTTTTAAAAATGGTAAGCGAATTTTGTTGTTGTATTCGTAAATAGAGTTGAATTCTTTGGAATGTTCTTCAAGGAAATGAATTATAGACTTTATTGTAGTTATAAGTGATGTTCTAAGGTTAAGGGACCCTAGGGAGTGGACTCAGTTCCTCCCACCTTGAGTTGGTGTGACTACGTAAAAGATATTATATAAAAGAATGTCGTAAACGAGTATAATTATTAATTGCCTTTATATCTTGAAATAGGTTGTGATTTTGTGAAGGCTTATGATTGTGGTCCTTTGATACTGAGAGTTCATTGGAGCATGTTGCAGATAAGGTAAGCTTTCGTGTCCTCGGTTTAGCCACCGTTTGGTTCCACCATACCCCATGGGGGGATGGTTTATGTGCATGTTGTGCTTTCATGCTTTTATATTTGAACTGTTTTAAGTTGTTATGTGCAATGGCTTTTAATATGTATGTGTTGTTCCACCTAGAAGGCAAGCCTGAGTATGTAGCATCATACAATATGGTGGAGCTGTGGGTGGGTGCAAGTAGCGTCTTGCACTATCTATAGGATATAAACGTATTTCCTGTATTTCTCTGGCCAATAGAATTGATTTGACACATATTACATGATTATCTGTTGCATTGCACTATTTTCAGAACTTATATTATAAATTGTTTTTAGAACTTATATTACACATGTGAGTGAGCTCAGGGTGGAAGTTCCTTAAGGACCACTTGTCTTATTGAGATTTCTTGTTAGAGATCTCACCCCACGTTTGGGGCATCATTTTAGGTTCAGATAATGCTGGGGTTGATACCTCAGGCGGCAATGTACCGTAGGGACTATAAGCCCACTATATTCCCTTTGAGGGTATGTCACTATATAGATGGTACCTCTAGCGAAGGTAGAGACCAGGCTAGAAGATACTGTTCCAAGCAAGATAATAACAATGGCTAATTGAGTGTGTGTATAGTGTAACTAGAATAATGGGCATAATAATGATACATAAGATGCCTTCCCCTTAGTGGGTGGGGGGCTATTTGTAGAGGAGGTGAAATGAATCTCCTTTGGGTTGGTAGGAGGGAAGGGGTCAACCTTCCTTGGGATCTGCTGAGGGTTTACAGTGCTAGGCGTGCCAGACACTGCTGCTCTGGCAACACTGTATCCTCTGCGCCTGGCGGTGTCAGCAAGGGACGTAGGGTAGTTTCCTTTAACGGCATCTGGGGCGACTGCCTCAGGGGGTTGCTCTCTCAAGGTAGAACATTTCGGTGTTTCCTCTTGGGAGAGCCGCTATAATCAGGGTTGGGGGGATCGTGCCAGCTGGTAGGGCAGATGTGTGCCCTCGTTTAGGGTTAGGCCTGGACCTTGGGCCACAGCCTTGTTGGGCCATCCAGAACACATTCCGAGAAAAAATGTAGGCACTGTTGCCAGTAGGGAAAGTGACCATCTCATCCAGAATAGTCCTAGAATGATGGGAGAAGACCTCTTATGAAACCCATGCATTATTTTTCCTAACTCGATGACTATATCTGCCATGAGAAACTTGGAACAAGTAGATTCTGAGTTAATGGATGAAAGATAAAAATATGATTCACTTGACTCCGGGTTAAGCTCATGGAAGAACGAGGAATTGACTCCTTTGACTTGTTAAAAAAAGTAATGGGGTTGGCCTCGTCATCAACCCTTAACCTATTCAAGAGACTACTTGAAGAACCAACACATTGGATTTTCGAGGAGCACGTCCCTAATACAGTTGGAACATCTACACTTCATCTCCCACAAATAACCTCAACCATCTCCAACTCAACACGGTCCCCTCCACTAACGGTCTCAACAGGTTTGAGATGCAAAGGAGGTTAATGCCCTCCCCCAGGAATACCCTCTAACATGCTAGCTTTTAGCACCCCATGCGCTATTGCTGCTCTGTTATTGGGAAGTGTAACAGCCCGTGTTAACCCGGATTGTTAACATACTATCGTATTAAGCCATGCTTAATTAAAATGCGGAATAAATTTTTCTTTAATTCAATTATGACGTTATTAACCTTAGCCAACTTGATTACGTAATATATTTAATAAATAATGCATGTACGTAAATTGCAAGACAACTAACTGAAATACCTCATGTATAAATATAAAGTGAGTATGCAAGTCACAGGACTACAACACATAGCCTGGACCAAAATCCTAATACATTAATACAACTTTAACATAACAAGACATACTCAAGTCTATGTGGCATGGACAAACCCCATGCTCACCAAATAAGGCAACAATGCCCAATATCAGTCTCAACTCAAATATCATAAATAAGCGTAAAAAATAAACAGCAGTCAATATCCAGCATCCAACACATAAGCATATCACAGTAATATCTAACTCAGCTCTGGCCTCCTGCCACTAGGAGTCTCAACCCCTGGGTTCCCTGAACCTGAAATAAGCGTCCCCAAACGTGGGGTGAGATCTCTAAACAAGAAATCTCAGTAAGACAAGGGGTCCTCAAGGATCTTTCACCCCAAGCTCACATACATGTGCAATATAAGTTCAAAAAGCAGTATTTCCAATATTAGTTCCAAAACTATGTAGTGCAACAGATATTCGTGCCATGTGTGTTTATACTATCTACTGGCCAGAGAAATGTAGGAATACATCTATACCCACATGAGTACAAGGAACACCGCTTGCACCTCACCCACAGCATCACCATATCGTATATACCACATACTCAGGCTTACCGTATAGATGGACACCACATTGCATATCATAAAGGCAAATTGCATATAACAGCTCAACAACATTTTCAAATATCAAAAGCATGTAACACAACATGCTTATAACCAAATCCCCATGGGACATGGTGGAACCACAACATGGCTAAACCGAGGACATGAAAGCTTACCTTGCAAGCAATCAATCCAAGCCAAGAGTCCAACCACTCTCAAAGTCCAAACACAGCAGTATCACAATCTATTATGGACCAATAATATATCATTAATTACGCATCCTACATATTATATCATTATTTTGACTTGAAACTCGTTTTACAAGTCCTACATATTATTCTAGTAATTATCATGCACTTATTATAATTTTCAAGGATACTTTTTTGGTACGCATTTATACCGGGTAGCAGAACCGGTATCTGTGTTTTTCTTCCGAAAAGCGACTTTCAGCATTATTACCCAATTACTATAATTATTTAAGCCAAATAATAATTATTAAGGTCAATCATGGAATCATTTCCTAATTCATCATAATTAAATCATTAATTACCTTAATTAACGGTGCGGGTTCTTACAGGAAGACTGTCCGTAGCTGCCACCGCTGCTAGAAGCCCCTAGAAGGGATTGAAGCCCATCTTGAGGACATCTTTATCTCCCGAAAAACAAACATCTCACACTAGCAAGTATACTTCCCAGTTCCACCCACTCTTCACCATTATTGCTAATGCCACCATTTTTTTTGAGCCGGCTCAGAACTAGTTATGAATCAAGAATTGGTTTTAAAACATGAACAGGTTATGAATTTTTTCTGAATCAGTTTTGAATCGATTTCGAATTGTTCAGGATAAATAATACTAGTTTGATTAAATAAAATTGGTTCGGTTCAAAGAACAATGTCAACTTAAATCGATTTGATTTAATAAAATCAGTTTGAATCACCATGCACACCTTTAGATATGACTTACTTAACTCAGTCCAATATCTAATGTGAAATCAAAGTAATTCCTGTTTGAAAGCATTAGATTTCATATCTCAATTAGGAGAGTCAAGGAAAAAATGGTTGAAAGTCTCGATCGATTACTCTTTTTTTTTGTTGGTAAATACGATCAATTAGTTTTTATTTCTGTGTGTGTAAGAAGCTTATTAGCTCATCCCAAATCTCAAAATTTTCACTTAATCTAAAAATACTTTTGCAGTGAGCTATTTAATTTCTTAATATACTTTTTTTTTTGGTAATCTCTTAATATACTTTTCTTTAAAGAGTGGCATGTGTCATGTCTAGTATCTCTTCTTTTATTAAACTTAAATTTAAAATATTTTGAGTTGATTGATTCTTTATAGGATTTAATATTTTTGTTTTTACTGCAGAAACTTTTTTTCTACCACACTCAAATAAAAGTGGGTAGGTCCCACTAATATTTTTTTCTTTCTTTTATAATGAGACCATTCACTTCTACGTGGGTGTGACAAACAAATTTTCCCTGCAGCAAAAATAAAAGTTATTTTTTTCCTTTTTTATAATTTTTAAAAAATTAAATATATTTTAAAATCGTAATTTACTTAATTATGCATATTTTTATACTTCAAACATTTTTTACGTTTAGATTTTACTTGAATTTAAAAATATTATTTTAATCAACAAAATACTTATTAATATATATGTATCACTTTATTTAAAAACATGCATCACTTCTCACATAAATAATTAAGATTGTCTCACATCATATCAAATAATATGGAAAATAATTACCAAAAGAAAAAAATGGAAAGATAAACTCCATAGTCCGACGAAAAAGACCCGCCTATATATTATCTCCAAGTAAAAGGGGATTATTTTATTACATATTTTTTACTTAATTTATAAATTTTTAACATTTATTTTAATATATAAAAGGACATATAAACTCTCCTAAAAAATTCAAAAAAACTACAAAAATTGCAAGGACACTTGGTAAAGATGTAAATGAATTAATTTTGATAATTAGTGTTATTGGCATTAGAAAATCTGTTATACTTAATAAAAAGTGCTATACCTTTGTTAGAAAGAATATCTTTAGGATATCTTTATTAGAATATCTTTAGGATCCGGTTGATCCTCACTCGTACCCTGGTCCCTCCTTGGTTGTACCATGACTCTGCACAAGTTACACAAAGAATGAGTTGATCAGGCCCACGCTATTTGCTCACATATGCATTATCATAATACACATCAATCAGAGAGAACACAAGATAGACACGCAACAAAACATCATAAGTTATTGCAATATATACAGGCTTTTCCCTAGAAAGTGCTATGATACCATACAATGTAACAGCCCGTGTTAACCCGGTTTGTTAACAAACTATCGTATTAAGCCACGCTTAAATAAAATGCGGAATAACTTTTTCTTTATTTCAATTATGACATCATTAACCTTAACCAAGTTGATTACTTTATCAATTTCATAAAATAACGCCTGTATGTAAATTGCAAGACAACTAACTGAAATAGCTCATATATAAATATAAAGTGAGTGTCTAAGTCACAAGACTACAACACATAGCCTGGACCAAAATCCTGATACATTAATACAACTTTAACTTAAACAAGACATAATCAAGTCTATGTGGCACGGACACACCCCATGCTCGTCAAATAACGCAACATATCCCCAACAACAGTCTCAACTCAATATCATAAAAATAGCAGCAAAACATAAACAGTAACCAATATCCAGTCATGTCAGCATGTACAGCAGTATCTAACTCAACTCTGACCTCCTGCCACTAGGAGTCTCAACCCCTGGGTTCCCTGAATCTGAAATAAGCGTCCCCAAACGTGGGGTGAGATCTCTAACAAAAAATCTCAGTAACACAAGGGTTCCTCAAGGATCTTTCACCCCAAGCTCACATACATGTGCAATATAAGTTCAAAAAGTAGTATTTCCAATATTAGTCCAAAAGTATGTAGTGCAACAGATATTCGTGCCATGTGTGTTTATACTATCTACTGGCCAAAGAAATATAGGAATACATCTATACCCACATGAGTACAAGGAACACCGCTTGCACCTCTCCCACAGCCTCACCATATCGTATGTACCACATACTCAGGCTTACCGTATAGGTGGACACCACATTGCATATCATAAAGGCAAATTGCATATAACTGCTCAACAACATTTTCAAATATCAAAAGCATGTAACACAACATGCTTATAACCAAATCCCCATGGGACATGGTGGAACCACAATATGGCTAAATCGAGGACATGAAAGCTTACCTTGCAAGCAATCAATCCAAGCCAAGAGTCCAACCACTCTCACAGTCCAAACACAGCAGTATCACAATCTGTTATGGACCAATAATATATCATTAATTACGCATCACAAGCATACAACTTAAAGACTACGCCTTTCCTTTACGTTTTACGTCTTAAGGCTTCCAACAAAGCCATAAGCCCTTAATCACATGGTTATGACTTAGTTCATTAATTACAGAAGTCCAACGTCCTTAATCTAGGGTCCACAAACCACAACATCATCTCTGTATGAACAGTACCTCACTATTCTATGAAATCCCAGAATATCCGGATATTCCTCGCGGACATATCCGGATATGCAATATCCGGATATCACACTGACCATATTCGGATATTCAATATCCGGATATCCAGATCCCCATATCCGGATATCAATATCCGGATATCATATCCGCATATCAATATCCGGATATCTGTTCGACAAATATCCGGATATTTCACGACAGAATGCAATTCTGCATTTTCGTGAATATCCAATCCAAAGGATCCAACTTTAACCGATTATAGACACTTAAACATGCATTTTTAGGTGTGTTTAACCTTACCCACCCTTAAGTTATGCACTTAGTTCAATACATGCATCAAGTTTCCATTTTTAACTAAGAAAACTCAAGTTCAAAGGTGGTGATCATACCACAAGCCAAAAGCAGAGGTAGATGATGCTCTTGGAGCTCACACAACAGCTCCCAAGTCTGCCTCAACACTGTGCACGAAAATGCACACCAAGATGGATATTTTCTTCACAAAGGTTGACACTTTATAGCTCACAAGCCAAGAACAAGAGCCCTCACCAAGGGACACTAACTCAGCCCCCTCAACACCTCACAAACAGCAACTACAACTCAGAATGGAGCACTCACCCTCTTCACAAAGTTCACACACCCTCAACCAAGTGTTTAGATGGTGAAACAAAGAAGAAAAGATGAAGACTTCGCACAAAACAAGCATGGGAGGTTGAAGAATGGTGGTGGCAGCAGCTGGCCTCCAAGTCACACGTAGAGTGGCTGCACAATACCCTAGAAATTTGTGCAAACTAATGTATAAATAGACATTTAAGTCTTAACGCGCAGTATTAGCCTTAATAGCTATGCAAAAGATCTTGACCCCAAACTTTGGAGTCTTAAGCTACTCATTTTTCTAATATTTTTCATATTTTTATTTTATTTTTCGGAGCACATTTCTGGTATGCGCTTTTCCATAGCCAGTATCAGTTCTAGCATCAGATCTCATTATTTTGACTTGAGACTCGTTTTAAAAGTCCTACATATTATTTTAGTAATTATCATGCACTTATTATAATTTTTCAGGATACTTTTTTCGGTACGCATTTATACCGGGTAGCAGAACCGGTATCTGCACTTTTCTTCCGTAAAGCGACTTTCAGCATTATTACCCAATTACTATAATTATTTAAGCCAAATAATAATTATTAAGGTCAATTATGAAAACATTTCCTAATTCATCCCAATTAAATCATTAATTACCTTAATTAGCGGTGCAGGTTCTTACAGGAAGACTGTCCATAGCTGCCACCGCTGCTAGAAGCCCCTAGAAGGGATTGAAGCCCATCTCGAGGAGATCTTTATCTCCCGAAAAGCAAACATTTCACACTAGCAAGTATACTTCCCAGTTCCACCCACTCTTCACCACTATTGCTAATGCCATCATTTTTTTGAGCCGGCTCAGAACTAGTTATGAATCAAGAATTGGTTTTAAAACATGAACAGGTTCTGAATTTTTTCTGAATCAGTTTTGAATCGATTTCGAATTGTTCAGGATAAATAACACAAGTTTGATTAAATAAAATTGGTTCGGTTCAAAGAACAATGTCAACTTAAATCGATTCGATTCAATAAAATCAGTTTGAATCACCATGCACACCTTTAGATATGACTTACTTAACTGAGTCCAATATCTAATGTGAAATCAAGGTAATTCTTATTTGAAAGCATTAGATTTCATATCTCAATTAGGAGAGTCAAGGAAAAAATGGTTGAAAGTCTCGATCGATTACTCTTTTTTTTGGTAAATACGATCAATTAGTTTTTATTTCTATGTGTGTAAGAAGCTTATTAGCTCATCCCAAATCTCAAAATTTTCACTAAATCTAAAAATACTTTTGCAGTGAGTGATTTAATTTCTTAATATACTTTTTTTTTTGATAATCTCTTAATATACTTTTCTTTAAAGAGTGGCATGTGTCATGTCTAGTATCTCTTCTTTTATTAAACTTAAATTTAAAATATTTTGAGTTGATTGATTCTTTATAGGATTTAATATTTTTGTTTTTACTGCAGAAAATTTTTTCTACCACACTCAAATAAAAGAGAGAAGGTCCCACTAGTATTTTTTTTCTTTCTTTTATAATGAGACCATTCACTTCTACGTGGGTGTGACAAACAAATTTTTCTTGCAGCAAAAATAAAAGTATTTTTTCCTTTTTTTATAATTTTTAAAAAATTAAATATATTTTAAAATCATAATTTACTTAATTATGCATATTTTTATATTTCAAACATTTTTTACGTTCAAATTTTACTTGAATTTAAAAATATTCATTTAATCAACAAAATACTTATTAATATATGTATCACTTTATTTAAAAACATGCATCATTTCTCACATAAATAATTAAGATTGTCTCACATCATATCAAATAATATGGAAAATAATTACCAAAAGAAAAAAAATGGAAAGATAAACTCCATAGTCCGACGAAAAAGACCCGCCTATATATTATCTCCAAGTAAAAGGGGATTATTTTATTACATATTTTTTACTTAATTTATAAATTTTTAACATTTATTTTAATATATAAAAGGACATATAAACTCTCCTAAAAAATTCAAAAAAACCTACAAAAATTGCAAGGACACTTGGTAAAGATGTAAATGAATTAATTTTGATAATTAGAGTTATTGGCAATAGAAAATCTGTTATACTTAATAAAAGTGCTATACCTTTGTTAGAAAGAATATCTTTTGGATATCTTTATTAGAATATCTTTAGGATATCTTGGGATCCGGTTGATCCTCACTCGTACCCTGGTTCCTCCTTGGTTGTACCATGACTCTACACAAGTTACACAAAGAATGAGTTGATCAGGCCCACGCCATGTGCTCACATATGCATTATCATAATACACACCAATCAGAGAGAACACAAGATAGACACGCAACAAAACATCCTAAGTTATTGCAATATATACAGGCTTTTCCCTAGAAAGTGCTATGATACCATACAATGTAACAGCCTGTGTTAACCCGGTTTGTTAACATACTATCGTATTAAGCCACGCTTAAATAAAATGAGTAATAACTTTTTCTTTAGTTCAATTATGACGTCATTAACCTTAACCAAGTTGATTACTTTATCAATTTCATAAAATAACGCCTGTATGTAAATTGCACGACAACTAACTGAAAAAGCTCGTATATAAATATAAAGTGAGTGCCTAAGTCACAGGACTACAACACATAGCCTGGACCAAAATCCTGATACATTAATACAACTTTAACTTAAACAAGACATAATCAAGTCTATGTGGCACGGACACACCCCATGCTCGCCAAATAATGCAACATATCCCCAACAGCAGTCTCAACTCAATATCATAAAAATAGCAGCAAAACATAAACAGTAACCAATATCCAGTCATGTCAGCATGTACAGCAGTATCTAACTCAACTCTGGCCTCCTGCCACTAGGAGTCTCAACCCCTGGGTTCCCTGAACCTGAAATAAGTGTCCCCAAACGTGGGGTGAGATCTCTAACAAAAAATCTCAGTAACACAAGGGTTCCTCAAGGATCTTCCACCCCAACCTCACTTATATGTGCAATATAAGTTTTAAAAGCAGTAATTTCCAGTATAAGTTCCAAAAGTATGCTATGCAACAGAAATCCAATGCCATATGAGTTATCACTATTCTACTGGCCAGAGAAATTCAAGAATACGTCTATTACCCACATAGTAAGTACAAGGAACAGCGCTTGCACCTCACCCACAGCCTCACCCTATTGTATGTACTACATACTCAGGCTTACCGTATAGGTGGACTCACATGCATATCATAACGGCACATTGCATATAACAGCTCAACAGCATTTCCTAAATATCAAAAGCATGTAACACAGCATGCATAAACCACATCCCCATGGGACATGGTGGAACCACAACATTGCTAAACCGAGGACACGAAAGCTTACCTTGCAAGCAATCAATCCAAGGCAAGAGTCCAACCACTCTCAAAGTCCAAACACCGCAGAATCACAATTTGTTATGGACCAATACTATATCATTAAATATGCACCACAATCATACAACTTAAAGACCACGTCTTTCCATTACGTTTTACGTCTTAAGGCTTCCAACAAAGCCATAAGCCCTTAATCACATGATTCTGACTTATTTCATTAATTACAGAAGTCCAACTTCCTTAATCTAGGGTCCACAAACCCCCAATAGCCTACTGTATGAACAGTGCAGCTACTGTTCTCCGAAATCCCAGAATATCCGGATATTCCTCGGGGGCATATCCGGATATGCAATATCCGGATATCTTACTAACCATATCCGGATATACAATATCGGGATATCCAGATCCCCATATCCGGATATCCAGATCCCCATATCCGGATATCCAATATCCGGATATCTGCTCGACAAATATCCGAATATTTCACGACAGAATGCAGTTTCTGCATTTCGTGAAGATATCCTTCCAAAGGTCCAAATTTTAACACTTAAAAACGTTAAAGCATGCATCTTTACGCTATTTTAAGTTCATACTCAGATTACTTACTTGTTTACTCATTAAACATGGCAAGACATCAACTTTAACCATCAAAAACTTAAGATCAAAGGTGGCAAAGCTTACCAAAGCTCAAAACAGAGCAACAATGGCTCTTTGAGCTCACAAATGGTCCCTCAAAGTTCTGACTTTGCCCCAACACGAAAATGGCACCAAAGCTATGACCTTTCTTCACAAGAAAGGCTCCTTGAAGCTCCAACACTCAAGGAAGAGACTCACACCCTCACACAAGGAAACTCAGCCCACAAACACCCTTCAAACAGAGGCAAAAACTCAGAATAAGTCCTCCCACTCAACCCCCAAGAATCACTCTCCCTCTTACCAAGTGTTTTAGAGAAGGAACCAAGAAGAAATGAGGTCCCTTGGCTCCAATGGTGAAGGAAGGAAGAGGGTGGCAAGGTGGCTGCTCAATGTGCCATAAGTTGAATATATAGCCATTTAAGTCATAACGCGCAGTATTAGCCTTAATAGCTACGCAAAACATTTTGATCCCAAACTTTGGAATCTTAACCAACTCATTTTTCTAAGATTTTTTATATTTTTATTTTATTTTTCGGAGCACCTTTCCGGTACTCGCTTTTCCATAGCCAGTATCAATTCTGACATCAGATCTCATTATTTTGACTTGAAACTCGTTTTACAAGTCCTACATATTATTCTATTAATTATCATGCACTTATTATAATTTTTCGGGATACTTCACCGGTACGCATTTATACCGGGTAGCAGAACCGGTATCTACGCTTTTCGCCCGAAAAGCGACTTTCAGCATTATTACCCAATTACTATAATTATTAGAGCCTCATAATAATTATTAGGGTCAATTACGGAATTATTTCCTAATTATCACATTTATTTCATTAAAACCCTTAATTAGCGGTGCAGGTTCTAATTACAACAATCATGACAATTTCAACCCTGTAGACGCAGAATGTCAACTCGCCTTGTGAGTAGTGGAGGTTCTGGAAAAACGCCCTTACTATAACCTCTGTATCTCTGCAAGTGACAATAGATGTGTCTGATCCAGCAGTTTGACAATGTCGAACCCCTAAAGCTGGAAGAATACCGAATCTAGTGCCTTGGGCTTGAATATTTTGTTGGCTGATGAAGTGCTTCACGAACCGAGCATGTGCCTCTTGGTCATTGTTGAATAAATAACCGAATGGCATGTTAGGAAACTCCTCTACAGTTGGCTCTAGCTAAGAGGGTGGAGGCGCATCATGTTAACGCTTTGTCCTCCGCTCGGTGGTCACCGCTCTCTGCAAAGTACATTTGTCAGTCATTTTTCACAATTTCAAACTTGAGAAAACACAAATGCAAAATCAACAAAACAAAACACACAAAAAAAATAGTGAATAATTAGCAAAAAAAATAATCCCAAATTGGAAAAGCTAGGTTTCACAAATTTGGGTTCACAACTCTAGTTCATAAGAAATTTCACATACTAATCAATCAACTAAACCCAAAAAACAAACAAACAAAGAAAAATCTAAGGAAAATAAGGGGGATTCGAGTTAGGGCTCATAATAAAAAAAACCCCAAATACATACCTAAGTGGGATTCCAACCGGTTGAAGAAGGAGAGGTTGATGATGGTGGGAGAAGGACCGGTCAAATACAATAACTGAGTGAGGCTGATTGCATGAAAAAATTTCTCCTATTTGCGTGGGTACTCACTCGGGTATGTGGGTGTTGGGGGGGAGAATGTGTGATATGAAGGTTTTGTAAAAAAACTCAGCACGTGAAAAAATACTCAAGTACCCCTCTTTTCTCGAATACATAATGTTGGAAGAAACCTAGATGAAGAACAATACTCGAGTACTCAACCAATGTACCCGAGTATACATTGTTTCATGAAGAATACTCGAATATTAAGGTCTTATAATCAAGTACATAACTCGGATAACGGTCAAACACTACAAGAAAAGTGGCAAATCCCGTCGGACGTATACAAGCGGTTACCAAAAAACCGCCTGTGAATAATCATTTTAGGCGGTCATTTGGGCGGATAAGAAGGCCGACGATGTTTGGGGTCATAACCCGTCAAATATGGTGGCGTCTAATTAGGACCGCCTTTGTTGAAATATATTCTGAGGCGGAATTCTGGTGTTTGAGCTTCACCGCCCTCAAATATTAGGAATACCAGGGCAGGTGGGTCGTCGGATATGGGATGCCGTCGTTGTTTTCTTGTAAAAAGAGGCAGTTAGATTTGAACCGCCCAAAAAATTTGTGCTGAGGCGGTTTAGGTAAACAGAGACAGGTCTATGTATTTTTCAATTAATTTCTTTCTTCTTCCATCCTCCCAAACAAGTCAATAGTTTTGGTTTTCCATTTCAGGGAGAAGAGGGAACTTCCCCAGGTGACGAGGAGTGAACGAAATTTCGGTACAAATTATTTTTTTGTTTGTAATTTTTGTTTCATTTCGGTATAAACATGCTTTGTTGTTTCTGAATATTTTATTGTTCTTCAAATGTCAACGAAAAACTGATTTTATGAGTTTCTTTTCCTTGTAGAAGCAACAACAGAGCAGTGATGGAGGATAGGGAAAAATTAAGGATCGTTCATGGCATTAGGATCTTGCATCATTGTTGTCGTTCATGCTTGTATAGGAAATCTTGGTGAAGCTCGAATACCATTTACTTGGTTTGGGCAAGTGACTTGAGGGTTGGTTGGTTCTTACTCTCAGAAGGTGCTTTTTTGGTGCTTTAGAAGGTGCTCAGAAGGTGCTTTTTTGGTGAGGGCAATGTCGAGCACTAACTAAGAGCATATCTTCTCCATTGCTGCTGAAAAAGAAAAGGAGAACCCCATGAGCAGATCTAAGTCATCTGACAACTCCATCGCAGCTGAAGAAGAAAAGGGAAATCCAAAGGTATTTGATGTTCAACCCCTTTCTTTATCTAGTCATTTTCAACAAAAAGAGCACTAAGTCACTTTGGTTTCGTAGAATAGTAATTGATTGTAGCTATGTCACTATCAGGACTCCGTATGTTTGAAGCAATGTCCCTAGCACTAAGTCATATCCCAACTTACCTATTATTATTTTGTAATTTGGGAAATTGTGACTGATATTAGCTAAGCACCATACTTAGGCTGTTATGTTTATTATTTGTTATTAGTTGGATATGAGTGATTGTTATAAGTTGCATTTTATGTTATATTGGTTGAGCTTGTATCATCTCTGTGATTGAAGTTCTTCGGTAGTATATAAGATTTTGCTTCTATTTTTGTAAGATCATAATGAATAGAACACTTTATTCTGTCAATTACAAGATGTAGACAAGAAGAAAAAGGTACAAAGTAGGGAATCAATGATGGAGAATTTCTTATCTTAATTTGTTTTGAAACAGGTTTGGTTTTCACTTGAGATATAGTGCTTTAGGCTTTTCATTGATGAGTGCATCCATTCATTGGATCTTAGGTTGACTGTAGTCTGAATTTAGGATAATTTATGTTCAGAGAAATGAATTTGGCGAAGCATATTTCTGGACCATTTCCATGCATTGACTTACTCGCCAACTATGACCGAACAACTATTTTAGATTTAGTTTTTTAAGGGTAAAAAAAACCAAGTCATGTTCTGACGAAGTTCCTTATATATATATATATATATATATATATATATATATATATATATATATATATATATTATACCATGCAACTTTTCATTGAAAAAAGGGCTATTGCGAAGTATATATCTTGTGAATTCTTTTTATCTTTTTGCTGTGAGGCCATATAACAGGCTTTTATCGTGCCTTCTGCTTGTCCTCAACCATATTTTTGCTTTTTATCGAGCCTTGTAAAATGTCGCGTGAATTTATTATATGTTTTTTGCCTTTGTTATGTGTTATTATTTGTTGATTAATTATAATTAAGATTAGATAATTAATTAAGTCCATTATTTCCTGCTAGCTAACGCCTCTCAATACTCTATATATATTCAACACAGATAGAAGGTACTTTGAAGCCTTTCTTCCATTTAGAAACGGAAAGAGGCAGATAAATAGATCCACGAAACAGGGGCAACCTGATACACACAAGGTCAATAACAAGATGATTCAGTTAAACAAGATGGCAATTATTCTAGTAATTGTTGCTGCTGCAGTAGCAATATTTCAAAGCACAGAATCAGCAAATCACACAGTAGGGGTTGGATAAGTTCTCCTTCAGTAGCACTTCCTTCTACTCCAACTGGCACTTCTTTATTGTTTTGGACTTTAATTTTAGAAGAGTTTAGTTATTAATATGTTTGGTCATTTTTAGCATACAGGATTCTTTCAATTTCTATTTTGGATTTTCTTTACTTTTGTATTTGATATATGTACACATTGGATCATTGGATGGCTTCATATTCGTCTATCATGTTATTTTTGTATATTGAATAAATTTGGTCCATTTTGAGCAACAGTGACTTGTCTATTTTGTTATGAATGTGGATGAATAAACAACATCATGTTTCAGCTAATAAAAATGTTAAATCAAAGTCGGAACATCTACACTTCATCTCCCACAAACAACCTCAACCATCTCCAACTCAACACGGTCCCCTCCACTAGCGGTCTCAACAGAAGGAGGTTAACGCCCTCCCCCAGGAATACCCTCTAACATGTTAGCTTTTAGCACCCTGTGCGCTATTGCTGCTCTGTTATTGGGAAGACTGTCCATAGCTGCCACCGCTGCTAGAAGCCCCTAGAATGGATTGAATCCCATCTTGAGGAGATCTTTATCTCCAGGAAAACAAACATTTTACATTAGCAAGTATACTTTCTAGTTCCACCCATTCTTCACCACTATTGCTAATGCCAGTATTTTCTTTGAGCCGGCTCAGAACTAGTTATGAATCAAGAATTGGTTTTAAAACATGAACAGGTTCTGAATTTTTTCTGAATCAGTTTTGAACCGATTTCGAATTGTTCAGGATAAATAACACTAGTTCGATTAAATAAAATTGTTTCGATTAAATAAAATAGTTCGGTTCAAAGAACAAGGTCAACTTAAATCGATTCAATTCAATAAAATCAGTTTGAATCACCATGCGCACCTTTAGATATGACTTACTTAACTCAGTCCAATATCTAATGTGAAATCAAAGTAATTCCTGTTTGAAAGCATTAGATTTCATATCTCAATTAGGAGAGTCGAGGAAAAAATGGTTGAAAGTCTCGATCGGTTACTTTTTATTTTTTGGTAAATACGATCGATTACTTTTTATTTATCTGTGTGTGTAAGAAGCTTATTAGCTCATCCCAAATCACAAGATTCACTAAATTTAAAGATACTTTTGGAGTGGGTGATTTAATTTCTTAATATACTTTTTTTTTTGGTAATCTCTTAATATACTTTTCTTTAAAGAGTGGCATGTGTCATGCCTAGTATCTCTTCTTTTATTAAACTTAGATTTAAAATATTTTGAGTTGATTGATTCTTTATAGGATTTAATATTTTTGTTTTTACTGCATAAATTTTTTTTCTACCACACTCAAATAAAAGTGGGTAGGTCCCACTAATATTTTTTCTTTCATTTTATAATGAGACCATTCACTTCTACGTGGGTGTGACAAACAAATTTTTTCTGCAGCAAAAGTAAAAGTATTTTTTTTCCTTTTTTTATAATTTTTAAAAATTTAAATATATTTTAAAATTGTAATTTACTTAATTATGCATATTTTTTTATATTTCTAACATTTTTTACGTTTAAATTTTACTTGAATTTAAAAATATTCATTTAATCAACAAAATACTTATTAATATATATGTATCACTTTATTTAAAAACATGCATCACTTCTCACATAAATAATTAAGATTGTCTCACACATATCAAATAATATGGGAAATAATTACCAAAAGAAAAAAAATGGAAAGATAAACTGCATAGTCCGACGAAAAGAGACCCGCCTATACATTATCTCCAATTAAAAGGGGATTATTTTATTACATATTTTTTAGTTAATTTATAAATTTTTAACATTTATTTTAATATATAAAAGGACATATAAACTCTAGTAAAAAATTCAAAAAAACTACAAAAATTGCAAGGACACTTGATAAAGACGTAAATGAATTAATTCTGATAATTAAAGTTATTGGCATTAGAAAATCTGTTATACTTCATAAAAGTGCTATACCTTTGTTAGAAAGAATATCTTTAAGATATATTTAATAGAATATCTTTAAGATATCTTTATTATTTGTAAAGATCTATTTCCTTATTTCATTAGGATTTAGGTTAGATATAGGCTAAACTCATATCTAACCCATTTCATTAGGATTCAGGTTAGATATAGGCTAAACCTCAAGCTAGAGCGTATAGATCTTTAGGATATCTTTATTATTTGTAAAGATATATTTCCTTATTTCATTAGGATTTAGGTTAGATATAGCTTAAACCCATTATTATTTTCTTTATATATTGTACTCTCATGAATCAATTCAATATATAGATTTATTTTAAGGTTCGTCTCGTCTCTGGTTATTTTCCAACCTTAATTGGAAATCTCTTTGGAAGAGATTATTTCTTTCCTTCACTAATTTTTTCTTGTCATGTAGGCATAATCTGTTCAATAAACGTTAAATGTGGAGTGTCAGTTTTATTTTTTAATAGGTTTAATTTTGTGGTCGGATTAATATTTAATGTGTTTAAATATTCAGTTTTATGTTTTTAAGTTTCTGAAGTTATGTGTGACTGTTATGGTGTTAAATGTCTTTATTGTGGAGTTATGTGAGACTGTTATGGTGTTAAGTGTCTTTATTGTGGAGTTACAATTTTTTTATTTTGGCCTATAAATAGGTCCTTTGTATTTCATATCAAATAAGCCTGTGAAAGAGATAATAAGAAATAGAGTTTCAGCTCCTTTATCAGTGAGTTATTTACATGTTTTGCTCCTAGTATAGAAATCGATTCAACACAATCACACTTTTCCTATTCCTCATAGTTGATTTTCAAGATAACCCAACGATCTTTTTTTTTCAATATTGGGTTTCCTTCTTGTGTTCTAATGGTATAAAGTTTCATTCTTGCATCTTCTTTCTTTTTTTCATCATGATGTATTGTTAGTTATTCCTTAGCCTTAGCTCCTTCTTTGTTTCTTCTTTTCTTCTCAGATGGATAAAAAGGAAAAGAAGATGATGAGAACTTCTTTTAAGTCTTGCGAGGTTGATGTTGAATCGATGGTTGATGAGGTTACAGTTCAGAACACAGCTCCAGTAACATACAATTGCGATCTTTGTGACATGACTTTCATCAATGGAAAAGCATTGGGTGGCCACAAAAGATCACATTTTCAAGCTGCAAAGAAGCATCTGAAGAAGGTGAAAACCCATTTCTCAAATGACTCAAAAACAATTAATCACAAGGCTAACAAGGATGATGATGACACTTGGAGGGGTGTTACCCACAATTCTGATTGTGTCAGTGAGAATGAAGGATATTATGTTGGTAATGCTATTACATCAAATGAAACACAAGCTATTGATCTTTCAAATTCTTTTTTACCAAGTTGGCAAAAGACAGATAAAATGGGCAGAGCAAGTATTGGTGATTATGCAACTTCT
This sequence comes from Gastrolobium villosum, assembly GCA_032173675.1. Taxonomy (NCBI): domain Eukaryota; kingdom Viridiplantae; phylum Streptophyta; class Magnoliopsida; order Fabales; family Fabaceae; genus Gastrolobium; species Gastrolobium villosum. The sequence continues at coordinate 35,417 of JAVKPL010012455.1, read as the reverse complement.
GAGAATCTTGTTTACTTTTCTGATGAGTCAAAGGTTAGCCCCACTGAGGCTGTTGTTAAGCCAAAGAGTTCTGAGGTTCCAATCTCCTTTAAGAAACGGAAGAATATTGGTGAATCATCAACAGATGAAAAACATGTTGTGAAGAAGGTCAGGTTCTATTTAAGTTCACTGGAGTTTGAAAACAATGATGGTGAAGAGCAGAATACAGAGAATGGTTCATCTGAATCTGGGGTTGCAAAAATTTTAATGAATGATTGGGCCAACGAAGAGTTTTATGGGAAGGATCTGAATGAGATTTCCGATAATAACAATAATGAAGTACCTTCTGGTGGGTTAAAAGATCATGTTGGTCATTTTGATGAAGGGAAGGTGAAGAAGAGTTTGAAAAAATGGAAGAAGAGTAAGAAAGTTTTATCCAAAGTGAAGACAAAAGACTCAGAGAGAATGGGTGGCTATCAATGTTGGGATTGTGGTAAATCCTATTCAACTTTCCAAGGCTTAGGGGGACACAGATCAATACATAAAGGGAAGAACATTATGACAACCAGAGATGAATCAAAACATTCAGATGCCACATTGGCTGAAGTATACAATTCTTGCGGTTATTGTCATTTGCCTAAAATGGATGAGACAACATTTAGTGAAGAAACATTAGCAGATGAAGCAAGTAAATCTACATGCCGAAAAGGTTTGGACTTTGATCTAAATGAGCCAACATTCCGAGAAGGTTTGGACTTTGATCTAAATGAGCCAACATTCCGAGAAGGTTTGAACTTTGATCTGAATGAGCCTACATTCCAAGCATGTGATATGGAGGATTAAGCAATTTGAAAAGCAGAATTTCGCACTGTATGCAATTTGCTGCATTTACAAGTTTATATTAACAGCATGCACATCCTTAACATCTTATGTTTCAACTTAAGATTTTGTTGCCTTAATTTTCCCTTTGGTTTATATTTTAATCCTTGCCATTTTGTGATGAGTTTTGAATGTCTCAATCTGTCATGAAGTGTTATTGGCGACCTTCAAAATAAACCGCCTATATCTTTTCTCTTTACAATTTTTATATATTTCCATCATGTCACCTATTCAAGTTAGAGGTTGATGAATGAAAGAGCGGTTAAGAAGATGAAGTGTTATAATCATCAATGATTTTGCAAAGCCTACAAGGATTTTGAAAGGTGAAATGTGAGAAATGAAATGAATGAGGCAATAAAGTGAACATATATAGGGTGAAAATTTGGAAAGCCCCCTAAAAATGCTGGGGGAAAATATATAATCAATCTTACAAGGGACAAATAAGTGACTAGAGTGTTACTGTTGCATGAGATCATAAAGCACACAAAGTGAAAGTTTCCCGACAATTTCCAGTGCATGTATAACCAACAAAAATGCACCACATATATAAAGGTAAAATTGTTAGGAGGAACCTGGTGGAAACTAACAGTCAGTTGAAGTGGGCAAACTGCTATGGACCCATTCCATGGGCCTCATTCTAGAAAATAAAAGATCATATTAATCCTAATTTGAATACAATGGGCCTTATCGATTAAGAGTTTGAATCCTAACTAAACTTTAACACCTCCAAGTCAATCCCCTATATAACCAAATTGTTAAATCTCACAAGTAAACACCTTTTGAACCCTAGTCTCTTTTACTGTCACTAGCCTCAAGCCTTCTTTTTGTGCACAATGATATATCAGAATGTCACCCCTTACAATTGTGTCTTTCATAATCGGTAACTTACATATCCTACACCAATCACGATATTTCAAATTGAACAATATCTTTCATATATAATCAAGATAAAAAAAATGAACGAAATTTTTTCAACCATCTATTAATCTTTATGTGAGGGTTTTTTTGATTTCTCTGATGTGCATCTTTCATGATTCTTAAGAAAATATCTCTAAAAGCAAGTCACGTGTTGCTAGTACTAGAAAAACATCCACGGTTGGTTGATGATTTCCTGTTGATTCAATAACATTGGTAAATTATTAATTTTTTGGGCTGTGTATATTTGCAGCGACAACAAAATTTTGCCTTCTCTCGCTAACACCGGGGGCCACCATTTTAATATATAATATATATATATATATATATATATATATATATATATATGGGATAAATAAGAATCATGTTGTAAGTAAAATATTATTGTATGCAATCACAAAGGACAAGAAAAATTAACTGAACACAATACCTCTTCAATTTTTTTATTATTATATAATTTGTCGTTTACTTTGTAGGAAAAAATAAATTTTAACTCTATTACATGACCAAAGCAAAGCCATATATATATATAGGGCTTAACGTTTCTCAAGCTGCTTGAGATAATGTTATCTCCGGTTATTAAACCATAACTGTACAATGTTGGATCAACGGTGATAAAGAAGAGAGGGAAAAAGGGAATCATAACCATTCAAAGGTGAATCAATTAATATAAGAAAATAAATCCTCAAAATGACGTAATTTTGGATAGCCGGAGATAAACTTATCTCAAGCGGCTTGAGAAATATTTTTCCCATATATATATATATATATATATATATATATATATGAAAATCTTTGCTGAGTCTGTCACATGACGAAAACACTTATAATTTTTTATGGTCAAATCCACATGAATTTAATTTAAGAAAAAATTACTATTGACAAATTTAATTTAAGAAAAATATTACTGTTGACAAATTTTGTAAAAAAATTTATAATATTTCTAAAAAAAGGATAAAATAAGTTATATTTTAAAATAGATAAAATAAATAATATTTAAAATAAGTTATATTTCTAAATAATTTATAATACTTTTCTTATTAGTTTTTACTTTACTATAATAAAAGTGATATGTTATATTTACAAATTCAAAGTTTAAAACCTCTTACAAAACTGCACTATGTATTATGGGTAATATATATTATTATTTTCTTAAGTAATATATACTAACCATAATACACAATGTAATTGTAAACATTTGTAAACTTTAAATTTGTAAATATAACCATTCACATAATAAAAATCAGAAGAAGACTAATTATATTTAATGAATCAGTTTAAGAATTAGAAGTTTTAGTATAAGAAAAAATAAGTTTTATCATTGTTATTAAGTCCAAGTATATATATGTTCCTATCAATGTTGACCCAAATGAAGGTATTGCAAAGAACCACAAAGTAGAATTGAATGCCCAATTGACTTTTTTCCCATGGACTTAATAAGCCCATTCCGTTACAAGAGATGATACCAATCCACATTGGGCTGAAGCCTTTGACCAAGGACCAAAAACTTTGACTTTTAAAAAAAGAGAAACACTTTTTTTAAGTTGTAAAAAAATAATTATTTTACGTTACAAAAATAAGATTGTAAGTGGGTTCCACGGACAAAAGGAGAGAAAAAAGAAAATAGTGGGATCCACACTTCTTTGGAATATGTAGGAAATTATTATTTTTATGTAAAATAAAATATATATAACGTTAAAAAAAATTGTCACGGAAAGAGACGCCGGTATTTCATGTAACTTTAGAAAGACTGAGGATAGAAGATTCTAGATCATGCTTCCATTGGGACGAGTGATGCATGTGCGTTAATTGTTATTTGTCTGTTTGATTGTGTTCTGATTTTTTTTTTCCTTAAAATTATTCTGTAGAACAATTATTGAAACAGTTGTTTTCTGTGTTTCTTTTGTTTTGAAAATTAAAACCAAAACAGAAAACAAAAACAATTTTATCTAAATTTGATTATAAAAACAAAAAAATAGTTACAATTTTTAAATTTTTTTTTTACAAAACAGACTTATCAAATTAAGGTTTTTTTTATTTTTTTATTCTGAAAACTAAAAAACTATTTAAAAAAAAACCAAACAGAGCCAAATTCTCCAGGTTCTTGTTTTTGCCCAAGAGAAAAGAGCAAGAATACATACATGAGTGGCGTCATATATAAAAATACGTGGAATTCACGTGGGATTCAAAAATATGAATATATAATTATTTTTTATAATATCAAAGATATTAGTTTTTGTAACAATTTTAATAAAAAGAAACAAACAACGATTAGAAATAATGATGCCTAAGTTAGATTTATTGATATAAAATAATAGACTACGTATTTATAACAATTTATAATAAAAGAAAAAACAAACAAACAAAATAGATGAATCGTTAAGATTCTCCATTACTATGTGAAGATCTTCTGATTTCAGTGGGGTCTCAAATTCCTTTTGCTTTGTTTAATGATGAAAGAAAAGTGCTTGACCTGCAAATGCTTCTCGGTGCAAAGTCTCAATGAGAATAATTGCTTAAACCTTAAGACTCTGCATGAATTTGTAGACTCCTTTTTTAGTTGAGTTATTGAATCACCCATTCGGCGTGTCTAGCAAAAGGTATATGATTCCAACTAGGAATCCCTAGCCTGTCACATGCAGGGTGCGCTTTAATAATAGTGGAAAGTACCAAAATGATTTGTATGTGTCAATGTGTGTATAAGAGGAAGGAAATATAATAGTAACTTAAAGATAATTGAATAGTGTGTCTCTATGGAGCCCTCTTTCTTTGTAGGATATCACTTGTCTTTTGTTAAATTCCATTTCATTTATTCAACGTAGGATACTTTGACACTGATATTAAATTTGAAATTTAATATCTTATTTAAGAGCCGTTAGATCAAAAGAGATCAATGGTGTTATATGCTTACAAATCAGAGACGTTAATTTTTTTTGATCTAACGACTCTGAGATAAGATATCAATTTCAAATTTGACACCAATATCAAAAGATACTACATTTATTTGCAACATAGTCGTGTTTATTTATTTGGTTTATCAGTTATATTTCTCCATTGCTTGAATTCCCATTTCATTTATTAATTAGTCCACTTTGACTCAGACTGGATCATCAGAATAATAAAACTAAAATTTTTACTGTCAAATTTTTAATACAGTCATTTATTTAAATCTTGAATTCGAGATCAGTGATTAAATTAAGATAATCCTCTTTCACCAAAAATAAAAATAAAAAATAATCCTCACATGATAATTCTATTTTATTTTAAATTTATTCTTAGTATTTGTTTCTTAGTTTAAGTTTGGTTTATTCTATATTTATTTTCATTATTTGTTTTCCAGTTTAGATTCATTAGGTCCTTAATTCGGTTAATATTAAAACATTTTGTTTCCTGGATTAGGTGATTCCAATTTTATATTCTGAAACTATGAAATTTAATTGACCAATTTTATGTGTCGTCAACAACAGCCTTACATTTATTACTATCTTTATAATGAAGTTAACTACAGAAATACAGAAAATTCACATAGATTTGAGGCATCAATTATGTATGTATATTCAGATGCTGAAATCTGGTCTGAGTCACATTTTTCCCATTAAAAAAATCATTTCCTATAAAAAGCATATCTGCATTGGTCCCTGGTCGGTGGTACGTGTCAGCTTCTCATTTGTAAACTTGTTATCAATGAACCTCTACCATTAAAAACTCACCGACCCTTACATTATTTCTGCAAAAGCCAGTATTGGGGTTTGAGAAAGTTGAAACCTTTCGCTATAAACAAATGGTTTTATTAGTGCTATGTAAGATAATGTAAGTGTTATTTCCAACTCTCACATCAAAAGGGAAAGAGAAAGTGGAATGATGAAAGAAAAAGAAATATATGTAGATCCCATTTCTTTAATGTGTGTGTAGGAAAGTGAAGTTATATTATGTTAAATGATAAACATAAAATTCATACACAAAACCAAATAAAGTCAAAAGAAATAAAGAAAATTAAAAGCTTAAGACTTTACCATATTCAACAATAGTTAGCAAACTTAACACTTTATTACCTCTATATAAAATCATGTTTGCTGTCCAATTTTCTACAACAACTAAAGTTTTCAGCCTCATAATTGTTTCGATTGATCAAAGCAAAGAAAATGGCTAACAACTCTGCTCCAAACTCTCTGGCTTATCCCCCTTTGCACCTATGTTTATTCCTTCTCACCTTTTTTATATTGCTTGGTTTTTCATTGTACTCAAACTACGAGCCAATGATGGAGAGCTTCATGGACCAAATGAAATTGGTTCTAATAGTTTCTCCACTGCTTCTTTTACTAGCTGTTCACTTACTTTCCAACTATGGTGGTCAAGGGGTTTTCTCTTCACTGATTCGTTTGCCAGAGAAAGAGTCACTGCACAGAGCTGGTGGAACTCCTTGGGGTGTTGGGTTTATTCTTGTTCTTGTGTTGTTCATGGTTTCTTACCAATCTTCCTTTCAAGAACGTTGGTTTCCTCTCCTCAGCAAGTGAAAGGAGTGAGATTTTCCTAATATGAAACTTTTTATGTAATTATTGGAAGCTTTTGAGTTCTCAGGGTTTTTTATGGGATAAGATTTTTACCTTAGCAAAAAAAATGCAGAATTTTTTGTTTCTTATTAGAGGGTGCTGTTCTGGCTATATATAAAGTCATGGAATTCAGTTTTTTCTGTGTAGAGACTGTGTATAAGCACTTGGTGAATCTATGTCGAGTCTTTTTCTGAAAGGGTAAAATATTTGATATATTAGAAACGCAAAGAAAAAAAATCTAATGTTATTTATACTTCTTTTCAGCATGTGACTTATACGACACTCGTAAGCAAAATCCCATTTAACTTTATATTCCGGCGAATATTCTTGTGTAACAAAGTTTTCGCACTCTGGTATTTATAAATTAAACAAAATGAACACCTCAAATTAATGATTCGAGTTCCTCATAGGTTTTGGGGAAGGGAAGTCCATCAATTCAACTGAAAGTATATTAGAAATCCATGCAAACAATTGAGAAAAATGAAGGTATTAATTTGTTTTAGTCAGAAAGCTAAATTGCAACATATTAACTTACATTAGTACTGTATTCTATTAGAATATTATTTGTGTTAAATGGTCACCCTGATCAACATAAATGAGTATACAAGATTTTGAAGAATTTATTTATTTTTTTTTAATTTTTTTTTCCATCTCATCTCATGTTACTCACATCGTTTTTTATACAAGTTCAAACTTCTAATGTATTGTAATTGTACTCTGCATGATGTTCTGTAACTAATACAATCTTTTATCTACATATATGCACTAATCAGTTGCACAAACACAATTCAGTCTATCATCTTTTTAGGGAATCGGAATGTCTCCAACACAAGTCCTAATAAAGGCTTCAAATTACACTGCTAACACAATACATCTGCAATCAAATGATGTCCTAGTTTATGATGCAACCACACAACTAGAACCTGTACACCATGAGTGGTGGAATGATCTACGGGTCGTTTGGTAAAGGAGAAATTTTTTTTTATCCTGTAATTACGATTTCCAAGATTATGATGAGAAAATGAGTTTTCTGGGAATGTTATCAAAAAGTTATTTGGTAAACTAACATATTTCCGGGAATATTGAGTTAATTTTCTTGATGCTTTATTTATGTATTAAATTCTCCCTTAGAAATCCTAAAATACCACATTTTGAATGGTATTCCTGGATGGTTTTTTCAAAAAAAATTACATACAAAATAAAATCTCGGGAAAATCGGATTCCCAGGAAAATTTGAAAAATCTTATACCAAACGTGGAGAAATAAGATTACCACGTTCAATTCCCGGAAATCTTAAAAGAATCCTTCTAACAAACAGCCCCTAGATTCTTATTTGCTAGGTAGGTTAATCTAGTGTGTCTAAAGAATTAATTCAATGCAAAAATTTACTTTGATGAGTGAAGGTTATTTTATTGGTTTTATATATTATATATATTTTTATTACACATTTTTATATAAGAGTCTTATGAGCTTGAAACGTGAATAATATAGAAACTTGTTTTTTTTTTTCATAATTTGGTTTACCTTGTATTTATATTAAGGGAATGATCCGTTTACAAAATTTTTTTTATAAATTTTTACAAATTACACTATGTACTCCCGGGAGAACATAGTGTAACCTATTGTTCTCCCGGGAGAACATAGTGTAGTTTGTAAACAAAAAATTTATACACAAAATGTTTGTAAATATAACCCTCTGCTTCATATTATCTTTCTTTTATTTTATTTTATTAGAGAATGGAATATTGAGAATCAAACTCGTAATTGGTTTCGATATTAAAAATAGCCAATACAATCTAAAGGCTTAAGTTGTCAAGTGAATCATAATGTTATTTAAGATAGAGGTGACACATGTTTCATTGCAAGGACAACAATGGACATTTCTTGAGCAAATCAGCTGCCAAATTGGGAAGTAGGTTATCAGACCAAGAATTTGGAAGGCACTTTTGCCTTAAAAATGTTTTGCAAGACGGTTTGCAGAATCACATCACAAGGTTTTGTGGTCTAAGAGAAGGAAAACACAATATTAATTTCAATAGGCCCAAGCTTGAATAATATGTTTTCGTAACATCTTTGTGTACGTTGAAGCCACTGCTGTATTCATCTATGGGTGATGTGTGTTAATTTAGAGGTGCTCTTAGGAGAACTGGTAGAGACCAAGACTCTATAAAAACTTCCCATGTGCACTACAACACAAAATGGGGGATGTGTGTTCGGCTATAGTAGCTGTGGCACTAACAGCTCATACAAGTGAAGTGAAGTGAAAGTGATACCTCTTCGAAGGAAGAAGAAGGGTATTTATAAGTAGGTTGGATTCCCTAGGTATGAAAGAGAGAAAGTAGGAACAAGGGGTTCAATATAGTTGTGTCAGTGTAGTTGAGGTGTTCAAAATGTCCAAAAGAATCAAATCAATCCATAACCAAACTGTTCCACATTTTAAAAATCGGTTATTTTTAAAAATCAATTTCATATGAAACAGCATTTTATTTTATAAACTGATTATTTATCAAACTACAAAAATAATTGGTTATCCATAACCAAACTACTCTACAATCAAAGAACAAATAAGTATTATCGTTTATCATGCCTATTATATTAATCAATTCACTTAAACTTCCAAATAATAAACTAGCATAAAAAGTTAAGCAGTTTAAGTACAAAATACTTATTTAAAAAAAAATTACACATAAATCGAAAGGTCGCATCCTAAGAAAGCACTTCTTATGTAACGTAACAACTTTTTTTCCCAGAAAAAAAAAACCACATACAGACTTCTGAGTAAACTCACATTTTGACAAGGCGAAGGCTTTGAATTGACAAAGATGAAGTTAAAAAATTATAACGAAAAGGGAAACAAAATTAGTTCCTTTTTAGGTTAAACGTATAACTCGGTGAATCTTTCACGTTTGCGGTTCATGTAGCCTATCCCTAGTGCATACATGAACAGTTACTCTCCTTCTTGTCAAGAATTAGGATCCCAATATCCCTATTGCGAACCCTAACCCTCGCAATCCCATTAGAATGATCAAATCTAAAAGAAAGAAGAGATGAAGAACGAAGGAAAATAATTCAATTGGATAAACAAATGTAAACATAATCCAAATTACAAGGGGTTCACATTAAGGGTTGTGACCCTTACCACAATAAAAGTAGATCTAGCCAACCATTGTCATGACTGATCTACAAAAATAAAACATAAAACATAAAACAAAAAGAAATGAAAAAGAAAAGAACTTCGAAGAACTCGAAGATCTCGAAGAACAAAGACTCAGAACTTTTTCTCAGAAGTGTGACGGTTGATTTCTGAGTTGTAAGGAATGTTAGAAATGTGTGAAGAGGGCCCCTATATATAGCAACCTGGTGCCTTGTCCATGTAATGCTACGTGAATAGATAAGGATGACACTTCATTTTGATGTAATGCTGACAAAGCATCCTATCCTTATTTGCTGCAGTGCCAGTTGTGCTTTGATTCAGCACTTTGATTGCTGACTCTTTCCTTAATTGCTTCAGTGCTAATTGAGGATAGTTTGAAATGTGATTTAAATGGTGCAGCGCTGACCAGGGACAAGTTGGAATGTGATATCTTGAGCTTTAAATGTTGCAGCACTGATCAAGGACAATTTGAAATGTGATGTAATGAGCTTTAAATGCTGCAGAGCTGATCAGGGACAATTTGAAATGTGACATGATGAGCTTTAAATGTTGATCCTCGCAATTTTTCGAATCTCTTCCTTTTGAACCTATAAAAGTATAGAATAATCAATGAAGTGTGTTTGAACATGGATTATCAATAATTCATTAGGAATAATAACTTTTATTATAGAATTAGTATCAAATCCTTATTCTTTTTACTCTGAAATATCTATATGCTGAAGGCATATCACACATCCACAAAATGAACCCCTGCATCCTTATCCGCTTCAACTGTAGTCCACGACTTGTCAAAAAGTTTACAGAATGCAATGTGAAAACGATCATTGAAGAGACCAACCAAAAAACTATTGGAACTATGATGTGGTATGGAGGAGGCCACCATTTTCCCCATAAACAAATTAGCTTGAAGTGGAGATTTGGTTGGAAAACTCAACAATGATGGGACCAAGATTCTAACATTAGTCACTGGATTGAAGAAAATGATTAGACTTCACAATTTAGCATATTCACTCATAATCATCCAACCTTCAACTGAGCCATGACAGGTTTGCATTTTCTCAAAATATAGTGTTTTGGGGCAAAGTACACGTTCTGTACTCAAGCTGAAGAATGTGCATGATTTTACAGACTTGAGTACAAGCAGTGGCTGTTCTGGTAAAAGGGGTGGCAATGCTTGTGATGCTCTCCGGCAAGTATACCGATCACACAAGTAATAAAATGATAATAAAGTTCGTCTCCACAGGGATTAGGATCTAATATCAATTAAACTTTTCCTTTAAGAATGGACGATTTCAAAAAGGGTTTTGACAAATATTGTCAATTTGAGTAAAATCGTAATCCGAAAATAAAAGAACTTGTTTTTGTATTTTTATATTGAAGAACAAAGAATAAAGATTGATTTTTGTAAATTTTAAAAAAACATTGCAGCCAGGGTTCATTCACCAAATGATCCCCGCCTTTTACTCCGGATTGATTTACAATAATCATTTATATAATCACTCAGATAAATTATCATCTAAAAAGATTTAGTAGTTAACCCTCAATTCCTTGCAGGTTTAACTTTTTAATCCCATGAGAAACCCCAATTCCTTGCAATTTTTCTCATGGGATCAAGCAATGAGCGCGATAATTTAAGCATCTGCAATCGTATACACGTCTATTCCTAGCACGCATACAGATTGTTATCTTACCCCCTTTCGAGATCAAAACCCCAATATTCCTATCTAGGGTTTTGATCCTCATAATATCCCCAACTATCAGATTGATCAACTCTAACAAAGGGAATATAAAATTCGCACAGAGTAAAGATAAAGATAATTATATAAATCAAAAACCACAAATCAATCCTTCGTATCAAGGGTTCACATATGGATCGTGACTTTGACTACAATAAAAATGATCTAGCCGATCAACATCATGATCGCTGATCTAAAATTCAACATAAAATTAAATAGAAGATAAAGAAATACTAGAAAAGAGATGAAGAACGAAGAACGCCTCCAGTCTCTCCTCCCTGCCTCTCCAGATCTGCCTCTTTTGTGTCTCTCTGTGTCCGTCTCGAATTTTCAGAATTTGTGTCTCAGAAATGTGGCTGACCTAATTTGCAAAAGGTCTTTTTATAGTCTTTTCTTTCCTTTCCAAAAGTGCCCCTCAGAAAACACGGAGATCTGTCCCGCAAACCGACGCAGGTTGGCGCCGGATTGGCGCAAGTTCGCGCCACGCCACTGCCTGATCTGAAAAAAAGTCGGAACCGAATGTTTGTGAAACAGCGCTAGTAGGGGCCATAGTGGCGCCACTAGGCGCCATTCCAATTTCTTCACATTAAAGTGGCGCTACTTGGCTCCATTCTGGCGCCAAGTAGCGCCAAGCTACTGGACAAATTTCATTTTTTTTATACTTTGGCGCCGGTTGGCGCCATAGCAGCGCCAGCTGGCGCCACCTCCAAAGTACCGCTGGGAATCCGGAAACTAGCGCGGGTGTGCGCCGTGTGGTGCCGGTTTGCGCCATGTTTCTGGAACTTGTATTTCTTGGCATCTGTGTGGAATTGTGGTAACAGACTTTTTATAATTTTCACTCCTTTTTCCTGTAAAAATACAACTAAAAGGTGAATATTATTGACATACAAAGAATAAATATTATTAGCAAATATGTATTTAAATTGCTCTCTAATGACTCTATTCTTATCAATTTTAACACAGAAAAATCACACTTGCCAGAGGCACATCAGCTTGTTTGCAATAGCATTAGCAACGGTAGCTCTCCAAGGGGAACATATTGCACGCAATCCAAGGTAATCAATGAGGCACAAACGCTTCATAATCAGTTCCAAGACATCACTTGGGAGATTTTCCCATTTGCTCTTAAGTTCCTTCTATTTTTTTGACTCAGTTTATTTTGTTCACAGTTGTTCTCTCTAATAAGTATACTTTCATCTAGTTCCATATATTTGCAATCAACGCTGTGTTTTTGTACAAGGGATGAACATGCACAGCTTTCTTGTTAATGTAATGACATCTCTACAAAGGGAAAATTGTATGAGGCAGGGTCTAAAAGTTAAAAATTACTGTTACAATCAACAAAGAAAGATGTAAAATCAAATACTTTCAAGTCCAGTCACACAAAAGCTGTAGGGAAAATTAAAATCAAAATGAAAAAAAAGAAACAAAAACCTTGCAACTTGTAAATAAGATTTTAACGAACTAAATATAAATTATAATAACATAATAATAAAAATTACCTCAGAGAACCGTGAAGAAAAAAAGCATGAAAGAGAACAGACTCAAAACGACAACGTTCAGAATGGAACAAGGATTCTACGACTTTGAAGTTTATTTCTTCTTTTTTTTTGGTGAAAATTCTTCTTCTTTTTTAATTTGAATGAAAACAACAACCTCCGTTATATATGATGACTCTCTATGAAGCACCGACACTTCAAAAAACCTGACATGTCGTGTCCGACACTTCCCGACTCTCCCCGACACTCCCCGACACTCCAACACGTATTATAGAAATTCAAAAAAAATGTTAAAAGGTTGCGTTGTGTTGAGTTTCTAGTTCCAACTATTAGATTTGTTGGATTACGATTACCATTTTATTGAGTTTAATATAAATATTTGGGATATTTTATGTTTCGTTGCAAAATTTATGAATATTATAAGTTTAGATTCATTTTTTGTTAAATTATTAAATCTTAAGTATAATATACACTATATAAATTAAAAATATTATTTAATATCAAGACGTGTCCTAACGTGTCGAAATCTAACATTTTTTAGAATTAACGTGTCGGAGTGTCGTGTCGTATCGTGTCACGTTTCCCGTATCGGTATCGGTGCTACATACGTGACTCTAATTGTTCTGCTTTGTTGAAATTAGGGCAACTTTCGAAACCACCTGAATCCTAATTTATTTTATGGAAATATATTAATTTATTCCCTTGATGATTTTATTTCCCTATAATTTATTCTTTTAATGATTCTATTTCCCTAAAATTTCTTCAAATAACAAAAATAGCCATTAACACTGATCGGTAACGATTATTTGGCTAGATTGATTATATAGCATTAAACATAATTCTTTTTCTTCATTTTGAAGTTATTTTAAGCATATTTTTATTATATATTTTAATTTTTTTTATTAATTAATACCATATGAAAAGATATTTAAGATTTCTATATTTTATATATTTTAATAATCACAATTAAAGAACAGAATAGTTTCTTTTCTATTTTAATATTATCTCTACAAATTATAACCATTCTAGTCCAAATTTTTTTGGTGAAAATTCTAGTCCAAATTTAGTAACAATATTGGAATCTCAAATATTTACAAATGTTATCATACTCAAATATAATTTATGGCCAATATATTTTTTTTCTCGCAAACTCTAATTAAATATAAATTTGAGTCGAGGTGAAATAAAAATTTAAAATCAATCCATTTGAGCCATATAATAACCCACTAAAATGAATAATTAAGAATTTCTCATAATTTACCGGATAATAATTAGATCAGAAATTTAATTATAAGAATTAGGTTAGATACAGAATCTAATTATATAGTGTAAGTCACTTTAATATAAAATGCAATTACGGAGAAAAATCTAATTAAGTTATACATAATCTAATTTTATAGTGTAAGTCAATTTCAAATAAAGTGCAATTACATAGAGAAATAAGAGAATAAGAATAATTTCACTTTTAGCATAAAAGTGTAATTATGGCAAGTGTTGTGGTAAAAATTGTAATCAGACAAAATTACCGAAAACTTAGGGGTATATTGGATTGAGATTTCAAAAGATTTTAATGGATTATTTTTGGACAAAAAAATCCATTGGTATTTAATTAGGATTTTAAAGGATTGAAAAAAATTCACGTGGTTTTCAATTAGGATTTTAAAAGATTATTTTAGAGTTCGTCCAAATTCGTTGCTATTCAATCAAGATTTTAAACAAAGGAAAAACAATATTATGGTATTCAAAAATCTGATGATTTTAATGGATTTTCTATTGGTGTGAATTTTGTGAGACTTTTTAGTGAAAAATATAAATAGGATGCCTCTTTCACAATCTCAACCTAACCCCTATGATTTCTTGAGATTTCTCTATTGCATAGAGTATCCTTCCTTGATACTTTCCATTAGGTTCATCTTGGAATCTACTCTTTAGGAGTTACTTGCACAGATAAGAGAACACAACTCTGGTACTAATTGTTGGTCCCAGATGAACTCAAGAGTGGTTGAATTGAGTTTTATAAAAATAATTTGCTAATTAGAAATTAACTCAAAACAATAAATCAAGATAAGGATAGAGAGATATTAACACAATAGTTTTTACGTGGAAAACCCAAAAGGGAAGAACAACCACAGGGCCCTAAAATCGAATACTGAAATTCGACGGGTGTAACAGCCCGTTACGTACCGGAGGTGTTATCATTACATATGCTATTAAGCGCAGTTACAATCATAGTAATTGAGTTAATTAAATTACGGGTAAACTTTTTTTTCCCTTTTATTAAGTCCTCTTGTTAAACCTTAACCATTTCCGTAATCAATTAAGATAACACCATAATTGTAAATGCAAGACTCGCGGAAGCATAAAACATACTAAATACCATCTCTCCAAGCATTATCATTCATTTTATCTTTTAGAAAGTACATTTTTGAAATTTAACACAGTGGTAATCGATTACCATCCTTGAGGTAATCGATTACCAAAGGTTCCAGAATGAGGCAATAGCTCCAATTGAGCTCCCCTGTTCCAAGGTAATCGATTACCCAGCATTGGTAATCGATTACTGAACTAGGTAATCGATTACCAATGCTCAGGTAATCGATTACTTTGTTCACAGTGGCTCATTTTGCGTCCCCTGTTTCATGGTAATCGATTACCAATGAAAGGTAATCGATTACTATGCAGTAAAAATGATAGATGACAGCTTTTAGGACCCAAAATAAGTGAGGTAACTTACTCCTAACAACTTGATACTTAACATACACACTATCCAAGTTCTAATATAGGCTCTAGGGCCTTCCCTCATACATATTCTAATACCAATGTACAATTTTACCTCATTCACCAATTATGTTGCCATTTACATATCATATGGCTCATTTTACATCATAAGTGTTCAATGCCTCAAAATACAATATGTGTGGCCATGGACAAGTCCCATGCTCACCAAAATATCAATAGAAACTAAAGGCATAAATATACATCAATTTTAAAGGGCTTAACATAAAGTCATGAACATACAAGAGCATGGCAATATCAACGTGCAACAAGTTCATGACCTAAGTCCTAAAATACTAAACACCATGCTATGTGTATCCAATGGAATCCTCCAACACACTATGCCCTCCTGCTCCACTCCTCCAGGCTCAACCTAACCTGAAATGATGTCCCCAAACGCGGGGTGAGATATACAAATATATCTCAGTAAACCAAGGGTTCAAGAGGATCACTCCACCCCATGGCTCACTCAATGTGCAACAATTAACATTATGTAACATGCATGACATACAATATCACAACAACTGGGCACAATCCAAGAACATCCACAACTGGATTACGTTCAAGGACCCCATCGTATAACTACCGGAATCTTCCTGGTGCCTCTCCCATGGTTGAGACGACCCCATGGCAAAACCAACTGAAGCTCCTCATGAGCCCTATCCAGCGGAAGTCCCACATTTGGATCATCCTGGTACCGCTCCCAGAGTCGGCCCCAAGGCAAAACCCGACCGGAATCCCCAACGGAATATCCAGCGGAAGTCCAACGTTTGGATCATCCTGGTACCGCTCCCAGAGTCGGCCCCACGGCTAAATCCAACCGGAATATCCAGCGAAAGTCCAAACCAACACACATTTACTGGCCAGAGATCTAACAATTTACACACAACATGCTCCAAGCATGTCACACAATCAAACAATAATGCATGAACATACATATTCACACAATGTTCAACACACAAATTCCAACCACAACCTTCCACTAGGCGTGGTGGAGCACACAAGGGACTAAACCCAAGTTCCAAAGGTTTACCTCAACTCCGAAGCCAAAGCTTCATACGTAAGCTCCAAACTTAATCCGCTTCCATAGCATCCGTGAGAGGCGACCTGAATGATCAACAATCATGATCATCAATCAATTCCAAGACAACAATTCAATTTCAAACTACTCATACCCAAACTCATTCACTTAGGCCAAATGGTTATTTACACTTATGGTTCCTTATACATCATCATAGGACAATTTACCACATACTCAATCCATTCAACATTCTTCCAATTCCCCAACATCATACCAACCTATTATCCATTTAAACACCACTTACAAACATACAACCCCAATTATACCATTTTTATATCATCAAACCAACCATAACCTCAATAGGTCGAATTGCTCATGCCCATCAATCTAGGGGTATTCAATCCAATTCAACACTCATACTCATCATATAATCATATTACCACATCATACAACAACTCTCCACACAATCCTCACACAATTCAACTTCACCATTTCATGACCTTCAAATTTTCTAAGTTATAAAATCCACATTTTCCTCAATAATTTTTATTGCATTTATAGCTAATACACATTATTCTAAGACACATTCATGTACAAACTTTTCCCAATTGAGCTCTCTAAACACATCAACCAACTAAGCCCTCTTTAGGGTTCATAATTCAAATCCTATGATTCAACCATTAAAATACAAGGAAACTCACCCAAATGCAAGGCACAAGGCTCCTCCCAAACATACTCCACCAGTGGAGCACTTAGAAGCTCTATGAACATAGATCTACAAGCTTGAGTCGCGGCCTTGGAGGGGAGATTTCGCAAAATAGAGGTAGATTCAAGGCTTGCCACTAGTGCCAATGTGTTTAGAAGGCCATTTCCAATAAATTTCAACACCAACTTTGCTAAGACTGGTGGAGAAATGAGTGATTTGTGAGGAAAAGAAAATCAAACTTCCATGGCCAAGGGGGCTGTTTGCGCGAGGAAGAAGAAGGAGGAAGAGAGAGAGGGCCGTGAGTGTGAGGGAAAAATGAGGGAACTTAAGTGGATTTGAGAGGAGTGGGTCCAAAACGCGATTTAACTTTAATCCAATCATCAATTTCAACTACAAATCCATAATCTACGTATTTTTCTGGTTCATGACATATTTTTGTTTTCTAAAAATACTCATAAAAATTTCACTCTTATTTGTACAATTATACCGCAGTATTTTTACACCGGGAAAATCACTATTCATCAAAATTTTCAAAACTTGCCTATTCACTCAATTTTTCGTCCTGAATCCATTTCCGGCATTACTTTTATTATTTGAGATCTCCAACTCAATTTTTCATGCTTCGGGTTACATTTTTGGCAAATTATCATTTTGCCCTTGGTACACATTTTGACCCTAATTTCAGGATTTTCACTAATCCTTCCCTTTTAACCCACATTATATCATATATATTCATATTCAAATTTATGAGGTGTTATATTCACCCTACCTTTTTGGAATTTTGTCCGCAAAATCAACTATACACATATGCTAACTCAGGATACAGCCGGAGAATCTTAGTCTCCCGTCCCCAAGTAGCTTCATCATGTGTGCGGGTTTCTCACTGAATGTTTACATTACAATTCTTTTCACCATGGCCCAACATTTCTAAGGCCCAATGGGAGTCTTCAAGTCCTCCCCAATTTTCAATATCATCCGGTGTCACCACATGTGAATAGCCAGAGCACACATAGCAGTTACGCACTTTCTCTGCTTTACAAATTTTTATTCACAAGTCATGCTACCTAACATATATAGCCCATATTTTCTCTTGGCAATCTTACTAATCTGATTAACTGGCCGACAATACCCGGTCCAATTCAATTTGTGCCACACAGGCACATAACGATCTTTGGCACATTACAGCCACAATTATCCTTATATGAGTTTTATTTCTACAGAGTATATACTCTCGTCATCAAATTCCTTTCGGTAACACTCATCACATGATTTTATTTTGTTAAACAATCAATTTTTCTACATCTCTTATTCCACATTAAACACTGTTATGGAATCTCAACGGCTCCTCAGTGCAAATTCACCGGCAATAATCCCCATTGTAATTTTCCTTTTCTGAGGGAATAATCCCCATTTTCGGCATTTAGTCAAAAGTTGTATATACATATATTTCTTCTCATGTTCTTAACCTACAACGTACAATTTCACTTATGTACTTTATCTTAAACAAGCACCATCTCTGTGCTCAACTATCGAATTTAACCTTATAGGTTTACCAACTTTCACCTAACCATCTCCAAGCTTTGGTATATAATTCATCATTGATTTTCACATTAAAGGCAACATGCCTATGATTTCCACTAACAATTATCTTTAATTACCGTTCCATACTCATGTTATCAATTCCACATATGTTTCATTCTATACACCTCACCTTCACTATCATTCCTTCAACCAATATGTATCATTCTAAGGTCACATATCATACTTTCTCATACCTGTCCCATCATATAGTGATTTTTGAAATTTACCCATCATGTCATATGGAACTAAATCCATCACTATCATTACTATCATTACCTTCATTGTTCAAGATAAATAACAATAGTTCGATTAAATAAAATTGGTTTGGTTCAAAGAACAAGGTCAACTTAAATCGATTTGATTCAATAAAATCAGTTTGAATCACCATGCACACCTTTAGATATGACTTACTTAACTCAGTCCAATATCTAATGTGAAATCAAAGTAATTCCTGTTTGAAAGCATTAGATTTCATATCTCAATTAGGCGAGTCAAGGAAAAAATGGTTGAAAGTCTCGCTCGATTACTTTTTTTGTTGTAAATACGATCAATTACTTTTTATTTCTGTGTGTGTGTAAGAAGCTTATTAGCTCATCCCAAATCTCAAGATTTTCACTAAACTTAAAAATACTTTTGCAGTGAGTGATTTAATTTCTTAATATACTTTTTTTTGGTAATCTCTTAATATACTTTTCTTTAAAGAGTGGCATGTGTCATGTCTAGTATCTCTTCTTTTATTAAATTAAACTTAAATTAAAAATATTTTGATTTGATTGATTCTTTATAGGATTTAATATTTTTGTTTTTACTGCAGAAATTTTTTTCTACCACACTTAAATAAAAGTGGGTAGGTCCCACTAATATTTTTTTCTTTCTTTTATAATGAGACCATTCACTTCTACGTGGGTGTGACAAACAAATTTTTTCTGCAGCAAAAATAAAAGTTTTTTTTTCCTTTTTTTATAATTTTTAAAAATTTAAATATATTTTAAAATTGTAATTTACTTAATTATGCATATTTTTTATATTTCAAACATTTTTTACGTTTAAATTTTACTTGAATTTAAAAATATTCATTTAATCAACAAAATACTTATTAATATATATGTATCACTTTATTTAAAAACATGCATCACTTCTCACATAAATAATTAAGATTGTCTCACATCATATCAAATAATATGGAAAATAATTACCAAAAGAAAAAAAATGGAAAGATAAACTCTATAGTTCGACGAAAGAGACCCGCCTATATATTATCTCCAAGTAAAAGGGGATTATTTTATTACATATTTTTTAGTTAATTTATAAACTTTTTAACATTTATTTTAATATATAAAAGGACATATAAACTCTTCTAAAAAATTCAAAAAACTACAAAAATTGTAAGGACACTTGATAAAGATGTAAATGAATTAATTCTGATAATTAGAGTTATTGGCATTAGAAAATCTGTTATACTTCATAAAAAGTGCTATACCTTTGTTAGAAAGAATATCTTTAGGATATCTTTATTAGAATATCTTTAGGATATTTTTATTATTTGTAAAGATCTATTTCCTTATTTCATTAGGATTTAGGTTAAATATAGGCTAAACCCATATCTAACCCATTTCATTAGGATTCAGGTTAGATATAGGCTAAACCTCAAGATAGAGCGTATAGATCTTTAGGATATCTTTAGGATATCTTTATTATTTGTAAATATATATTTCCTTATTTCATTAGGATTTAGGTTAGATATAGCCTAAACTCATTAGTATTTTCTTTATATATTGTACTCTCATGAATCAATTCAATATATAGATTTATTTGAAGGTTCGTCTCGTCTCTCGTTATTTTACAACCTTAATTGCAAATCTCTTTGGAAGAGATTATTTCTTTCCTTCACTAATTTTATCTTGTCATGTAGGCACAATCTGTTGAATAAACGTTAAATGTGGAGTGTCAGTTTTATTTTTAATAGGTTTAATTTTGTGGTCGGTGTAATTTTTAATGGGTTTAAATTTTAATGGGTTTAAATATTCAATTTTATGTTTTTAAGTTTCCGAAGTTATGTGTGACTGTTATGGTATTAAGTGTCTTTATTGTGGAGTTACATTTTTTGTATTTTTTGCCTATAAAAAGGTTCTTTGTATTTCATATCAATTAAGCTTGTGAAAGAGATAATAAGAAATAGAGTTTCAGCTCCTTTATCATTGAGTTATTTACATGTTTTGCTCCTAGTATAGAAATCGATCCAACACAATCACACTTTTCCTCTTCCTCACAGTTGATTTTCAAGATAACCCAACGACCTTATTTTTCAATATTGGGTTTCCTTCTTGTGTTCTAATGGTATAAAGTTTCATTCTTGCATCTTCTTTCTTTCTTCATCATGATGTATTGTTAGTTATTCCTTAGACTTAGCTCATTCTTTGTTTCTTCTTTTCTTCTCAGATGGATAAAAAGGCAAAGAAGATGACGATAACTTCTTTGAAGTCTTGCGAGGTTGATATTGAATCGATGGTTGATGAGATTATAGTTCAGAACATAGCTCCAGTAACATACGATTGCGATCTTTGTGACAGGACTTTCATCAATGGCAAAGCATTGGGTGGCCACAAAAGATCACATTTTCAAGCTGCAAAGAAGCATATGAAGAAGGTGAAAACCCATTTCTCAAATGACTCAAAAATAGTTAATCACAAGGCTAACAATGATGATGATGACACTTGGAGGGGTGTTACCCACAATTCTGATTATGTCAGTGAAAATGAAGCATATTATGTTGGTAATGCTGTTGCACCAAATGAAACACAAGCTATTGATCTTTCAAATTCTTTTTTACCAAGTTGGCGAAAGACAGATAAAATGGGCAGAGCAAGTATTGGTGATTATGCAACTTCTGAGAATCTTGTTTACTTTTCTGATGAGTCAAAGGTTAGCCCCACTGGGGCTGTTGTTAAGGCAAAGAGTTCTGAGGTTCCAATCTCCTTTAAGAAAAGGAAGAATATTGGTGAATCATCAACAAATGAAAAACATGTTGTGAAGACGATGAGGTACTATTTAAGTTCATTGGAGTTTGAAAACAATGAGAATGAAGAGAAGAATACAGAAAATGGTTCATCTGAATCTGGGGTTGCAAAAATTTTAATGAATGATTGGGCCAACGAAGAGTTTTATGGGAAGGATCTGAATGAGATTTCTGATAATAACAATAATGAAGTAATTTCTGGTGGGTTACAAGATCATGTTGGTCATTTTGATGAAGGGAAGGTGAAGAAGAGTTTGAAAAAATGGAAGAAAAGTAAGAAAGTTTTATCCAAAGTGAAGACAAAAGACTCAGAGAAAATGGGTGGCTATCAATGCTGGGATTGTGGTAAATCCTATTCAACTTTCCAAGGCTTAGGGGGACACAGATCAATACATAAAGGGAAGAACATTATGACAACCATAGATGAATCAAAACATTCAGATGCCTCATTGGCTGAAGTATACAATTCTTGCAGTTCTTGTCATTTGCCTAAAATGGATGAGACAACATTTAGTGAAGAAACATTAGCAGATGAAGCAAGTAAATCTACATGCCAAAAAGGTTTGGACTTTGATCTAAATGAGCCAACATTCCGAGAAGGTTTGGACTTTGATCTAAATGAGCCAACATTCCGAGAAGTTTTGAACTTTGATCTGAATGAGCCTACATTCCAAGCATGTGATATGGAGGATTAAGCAATTTGAAAATCAGACCATCGTATGCAATTTGCTGCATTTACAAGTTTATATTAACAGCATGCACATCCTTAACATCTTATGTTTCAACTTAAGATTTTGTTGCCTTAATTTTCCCTTTGGTTTATATTTTATTCCTTGCAATTTTGTGATGAGTTTTGAATGTCTCAATCTGCCATGAAGTGTTATTGGCGACCTTCAAAATACCTGCCTATATCTTTTCTCTTTACAATTTTTATCTATTTCCATCATGTCACCTATTCAAGCTAGAGGTTGATGAATAAAAGAGCGATTAAGAAGATGAAGTGTTATAATCAACAATGATTTTGCAAAGGGTTTATGCTAAATTGAGTTGCTGTCTGTGCAAACACTTCAAAACCTATGCGAAGTGTTATAATCAATTTTTGGTGGTGCACTTTTAATCAATAGTCATTATTTTTTTTTCTTCCCATTTTTATGGATTTGATGAAAATCTCCTTAATATAGTATCGCAAGTTTTGGCTCTTTAGATAATTTTTTTTTGGGTGAAAAGATAAAATCTTTTTTATTTCTTAAACTTCACACAAACTCTCATATTTTGTAACAGCATTACAACTAAGTCACTTTTATTATAGAAAATATTTGAAATTATTAATCACTGTTTTAAAATAATATTAAAATAAGACAAGTTAATAAAGTTTAAATTACATAAAACCACCTTGTACTAAGGTGGCTTTTAAAAAATCACCTTGCACTTTTAATTAAAACAATCAACCTCCTTCTACTTTAAAATTATAACAATTAAGCATATTTAACACTTTTAATGCCAAAATACCCCTATCTATGTTGGCTGTAAGAACCCGCACCATTAAATTTGGAAATTAAGTTAATTAAATGTGTAGTTTTATTTTAATGGAATTTATGAGTCATAAGGTTAGCAGTTATGAAATTTATGAGTCATAAGGTTAGCAATTATGGAATTTATGAGTCATAAGGTTAGCAGTTATGGAATTCATGAGTAATAAGGTTACCAGTTATGGAATTTATAAGTCATAAGATTAGCAGTTATAGAGTTTATGAGTCAATCGTTATTTTTTGTAATTAAGTTGGGTTTTAATTGTGTTTATTGCTATTTAGGGTTGCAATTTTAGAAATTAAAATTTTAGCCTACAAATAGTCTAGTATATCATTTGAAAAATGGAGAGAATTGAGAAGGCTTAAATAATTATAATGAGTGATTAAGAATGCTGAAAGTCACTTTTCTAACGAAAAATGCAGATACTGGTTCTGCTCCTCGGTATAAATGTGTACCGATGAAGTATCCCGAAAAATTATAATAAAAATATAAATATTACTAGAAAATTATGTAGGACTAGTAAAACGAGTTTCAGGGCAAAATAATGAGAACTAATGTCAGAACTGATACTGGCTATGGAAAAGCGTGTACCGGAAAGGTGCTGCGAAAATTAAATAAAAAATATGATAAATCTTAGAAAAATGAGTAGGATCAGATGCCCAAGTTTGGGATTAAAATGATAAGCGGATCTACCATAGTTAATACTGCGTGATGTTATTGAGGTGGGCTATAAATATAAACTTTGGGCCCAAAACCCTAGTGTGATGTTATTGTGGTGGGCTATAAATACCCCCTTTACGTGAAACCCTAGACATTTCTATTTTTCCTACGTGATCTGATGGCAGATCAGATTCTCTCCAATTGTCCATCGCCTTCTCTCTCTTTTGTGAGTTAAGGGATCATTTTCTCCCTTGATTCTTCATCTAAACACCGTAGGAGTGTGTGAAATAGCCTTGTGAGGGTGAGGATCAGTTTTGGGCTGAGTTAGGGTTGCTGATTTTGGGAGTTTTTGGAGCTGTGATTCAGAATTGTGAAGGTGAAACATCTGTGGCTGCTATTTTGAAAACCTAGGGTAAGTCTCTTCATCTGATCTTAATTTTTTTAGATATAAATGGACCTCTGATACATATAATGAATTAAAGATGATAATTGGGGTTTGGTTAAGGGTAAACACACCTAAAAATGCGTGTTTAAGCCTCTGCAATCGGTAAATGAACCACCTTTGGGAAGGGTATCTCGCGAAATGTAAAACTGTATTCTGTCGCGAAATATCCGGATATTTGGTTGGAAATATCCGGATATTGAGACAGCAACGAACCTATTTCGATAAATATTCAATATCTTGAGCTACAGAGCTCCAAATTGAGTGCCGTTTGGACCTACGTGTAGCGAAAACATAGGGACACAACCCTGTAAAATTTCGTAGCTATTGGATAAGTGGTTTGATCTCAGTGTTAGTTTGAACTCACGTCTTGATTGTTGAGAATTCAATTTGCAGCAATCACTTTGCGAAAATCATAACCGGAGTTATACAACTCCGATTGATACATAAAATATGTCATTGGAAAGCTTGTGATGTCTAGTTTAACATATTAAAATATCTGATTATTTGGTCAAGAGTTCCAACTGCAGTTTTAAAATGGTAAGCGAAGTTTGTTCTTGTATTCGTAAATAGAGTTTAATTCTTTGGAATGTTCTTCAAGGAAATGAATTATAGACTTTATTGTACTTGTAAGTGATGTTCTAAGGTTAAGGGACCGTAGGGAGTGGACTTAGTTCCTCCCACCTTGAGTTGGTGTGACTACGTAAAAGATATTATATAAAAGAATGTCGTAAACGAGTATATTTATTAATTGCCTTTATATCTTGAAATATGTTGTGATTTTGTGAGGGCCTATGATTGTGGTCCTTTGGATACTGAGAGTTCATTGGAGCATGTTGCACATAAGGTAAGCTTTCGTGTCCTCGGTTTAGCCACCGTGTGGTTCCACCATACCCCATGGGGGGATGGTTTATGTGCATGTGTGTATAGTATAACTGGAATAATGGGTATAATAATGATACATAAGATGCCTTCCCCTTGGTGGGTGGGGGCTATTTGTAGACGAGGTGAAATGAATCTACTTTGGGTTGGTAGGAGGAGAGGGGTCAACCCTCCTTGGGATCTGCTGAGGGTTTGCAGTGCTAGGCATGCCAGACACTGCTGCTCTGGCAACACTGTATCCTCTGCGCCTGGCGGTGTCAGTAAGGGACGTAGGGTAGTTTCCTTTAACGTCATCTGGGGCGACTGCCTCAGGGGGTTGCTCTCTCAAGGTAGGACATTTCGGTGTTTCCTCTTGGGAGAGCCACTATAATCAGGGTTGGGGGGATCGTGCCAGCTAGTAGGGCTGATGTGTGCCCTCGTTTAGGGTTGGGCCTGGACCTTGGGCCACAGCCTTGTTGGGCTATCCGGAACACATTCTGAGTAAAAATGTAGTCACTGTTGCCAGTAGGGAAAGTGACCATCTCATCCAGAATAGTCCTAGAATGATGGGAGAAGACCTCTTATGAGACCCATGCATCATTTGTCCTAACTCGATGACTATATCTGCCATGAGAAACTTGGAACAAGTAGATTCTGAGTTAATAGATGAAAGATAAAAATATGATTCACTTGACTCCAGGTTAAGCTCATGTAAGAACGAGGAATTGCCTCCTTTGACTTGTTAAAAAAAGTAATGGGGTTGGCCTCTTCATCATCCCTTAGCCTATTCAAGAGACTACTTGAAGAATCAACACATTGGATTTTCGAGGAGCACTTCCCTGATATAGTTAGAACAACTACACTTCATCTCCCACAAACACCCCGTGTGCTATATCTGCTCTGTTATTGGGAAGTGTAACAGCCCGTGTTAACCCAGATTGTTAACATACTATCGTATTAAGCCACGCTTAATTAAAATGCGGAATAACTTTTTCTTTAATTCAATTATGACGTTATTAACCTTAGCCAACTTGATTACTTAATCAATTTAATAAATAATGCATGTATGTAAATTGGATGACGACTAACTGAAATACCTCATGTATAATATAAAGTGAGTATCTACGTCACAGGACTACAACACATAGCCTGGACCAAAATCCTGATACTTTAATACAACTGTGACTAACATAAAATATAACAAGTCTATGTGGCATGGACAAACCCCATGCTTACCAAATAAGGCAACAATGCCCAATATCAGTCTTAACTCAAATATCATAAATAAGCGTAAAACATAAACAGCAGTCAATATCCAGCATCCAACACATC
Source organism: Gastrolobium villosum (assembly GCA_032173675.1). Classification (NCBI taxonomy): domain Eukaryota; kingdom Viridiplantae; phylum Streptophyta; class Magnoliopsida; order Fabales; family Fabaceae; genus Gastrolobium; species Gastrolobium villosum. The sequence goes on along the minus strand of JAVKPL010012455.1, from coordinate 8,781 downwards.
AGCATATCACAGTAATATCTAACTTAGCTATGGCCTCCTGTCACTAGGACTCTCAACCCCTGGGTTCCCTGAACCTGAAATAAGCGTCCCCAAACGTGGGGTGAGATCTCTAAACAAGAAATCTCAGTAAGACAAGGGGTCCTCAAGGATCTTCCACCCCAAGCTCACTTACATGTGCAATATAAGTTCAAAAAGCAGTATTTCCAATATTAGTTCCAAAACTATGCAGTGCAACAGATATTCGTGCCATGTGTGTTTATACTATCTACTGGCCAGAGAGATGTAGGAATACGTCTATACCCACATGAGTACAAGGAACACCGCTTGCACCTCGCCCACAGCCTCACCATATCGTATGTACCACATACTCAGGCTTACCGTATAGCTGGACACCACATTGCATATCATAAAGGAAAATTGCATATAACAGCTCAACAACATTTTCAAATATCAAAAGCATGTAACACAGCATGCATATAACCATATCCCCATGGGACATGGTGGAACCACAACATGGCTAAACCGAGGATACGAAAGCTTACCTTGCAAGCAATCAATCCAAGCCAAGAGTCCAACCACTCTCACAGTCCAAACACAGCAGTATCACAATCTATTGTGGACCAATAATATATCATTAATTATGCATCACAAGCATACAACTTAAAGACTACGCATTTCCTTTACGTTTTACGTCTTAAGGCTTCCAACAAAGCCATAAGCCCTTAATCATATGGTTCTGACTTAGTTCATTAATTACAGAAGTCCAACTTCCTTAATCTAGAGTCCACAAACCCCAACATCATCTCTATATGAGCAGTACCTCACTGTTCTACGAAATCCCAGAATATTCGGATATTCCTCGGGGACATATCTGGATATGCAATATCTGGATATCACACTGACCATATCCGGATATTCAATATCCGGATATCAATATACAGATATCATATCCGGATATCAATATCTGGATATATGTTCGACAAATATCCGAATATTTCATGACAGAATGCAATTCTGCATTTTCGTGAATATCCAGTCCAAATGATCAAACTTTAACCGATTATAGACACTTAAACATGCATTTCTAGGTGTCTTTAACCTTACCCACCCTTAAGTTATCCACTTAGTTCAATACAGGCATCAAGGTTCCATTTTTAATTAAGAAAACTCAAGTTCAAAGGTGGTGGTCATACCACAAGCCAAAAGCAGAGGTAGATGATGCTCTTGGAGCTCACATAACAGCTCCCAAGTCTGCCTCAACACTGTGCACGAAAATGCACACCAAGATGGATATTTTCTTTACAAAGGTTGACACTTTATAGCTCACAAGCCAAGAACAAGAGCCCTCACCAAGGGACACCAACTCAGCACCCTCAACACCTCACAAACAACAACTACAACTCAGAATGGAGCACTCACATTCTTCACAAAGCTCACACACCCTCAACCAAGTGTTTAGATGGTGAAACAAAAAAGAAAAGATGAAGACTTTGCACAAAACAAACATGGGAGGCTGGAGAAAGGTGGTGGCAGCAGCTGGCCTCCAAGTCATACGTAGAGTGGGTGCACAATGCCCTAGAAATTTGTGCTAACTAATGTATAAATAGGCATTTAAGTCTTAATGTGCAGTATTAGCCTTAATAGCTATGCAAAAGATCTTGATCCCAACTTTGGACTCTTAACCTACTCATTTTTTTAAGATTTTTCATATTTTTATTTTATTTTTCGGACCACCTTTCTAGTACGCGCTTTTCCATAGCCAGTATCAGTTCTAGCATCATATCTCATTATTTTGACTTGAAACTTGTATTACAAGTCCTAAATATTATTCTAGTAATTATCATGCACTTATTATAATTTTTCAGGATACTTTTCCGGTACGCATTTATACCGGGTAGCAGAACCGGTATATGCGCTTTTCTTCTGAAAAGCAACTTTCAGCATTATTACCCAATTACTATAATTACTTAAGCCAAATAATAATTATTAAGGTCAATTATGGAATCATTTCCTAATTCATCACAATTAAATCATTAATTACCTTAATTAGCGGTGCAGGTTCTTCCATTCACCCCACCTTTTTAAGGATTTTGTCCTCAAAATCAGAAACATACATGTTTCGAAAGTCGTGATACTGCCGGAGAAGCTCATCCTCTCGCTCCCACGTACACTCCTCAGGACTACGTCCAGTCAACTGCACTTTGACCATCGGAATAGTCTTGCTTCTAAGCTGCTACTCGCCTCGATCGAGAATCTTGAGTGGTCCAACGGGAGTCTATAGGTTCTCCCGAACCTCCACATCATCCGGTTGCACCACGTGTGAAGGATCCGCTATGTACCTCCAAAGCTGAGACACGTGAAACACGTCGTGGATGTTGGCTAAGTTCGGAGGTAAGGCAAGTCGATAGGCAACAGGTCCTACTCTACCAAGGATCTGGTATGGCCCAATAAATCGCGGGCTCAACTTCCTCACTCCGAGTGCTCGTCCAACACCGGTGACAGGTGAAAGTCTCACAAATACGTGCTCATCCTCACTGAACTCTAGTGGACGATTCTTGACATCGTAGTAGCTCTTCTGGCGATTCTGCACCTGCTTCAACTTTTCCCTAATCATCTGGATCTGCTGGGTAGTATCTTGGACAAAGTCCAAGCCAAAAAGCTCTTTGTCTCCAACCTCAGACTAGAAAGTAGGAGTCTGACACCTCCTACCATACAGCGCCTCGTAGGGTGCCATGCCCAGGCTAGCATGAAAATGTTGTTGTACGAAAATTCCACCAACGGAAGGTACCTATCCCATGCTGAACCCTGCTCCAACGTGCAAGCCCTCAACATGTCCTCCAATGTCTGGATGGTCCACTTAGTCTGTTCGTCAGTCTGAGGGTGATAGGCGGTACTCAATCTCAACTGTGTAGCAAAAGCTCCCTGCAGCGCCTCCCAGAACCGAGAAGTAAACTTCGGGTCCCTATCACTGATGATACTCTCGGGAACCCCGTGAAGCCTCACAATCTCGCGGACATATAGCCTGGTCAACTGCTCTGTAGTGAAGCTCACCTTCACTAGAAGAAAATGGGCAGGCTTCGTCAGCCTGTCCACAATGACCCAGATAGAATCACAACCTATCTGAGTCTTTGGCAAACCCACCATGAAGTCCATGGAAATACTCTCCCACTTCCACTGTGGAATCTCAAGAGGTTGAAGCTTACCAGACGGTTTCTGGTGCTCAATCTTCACTTTCTGAATATAAGGCACTTGGACACGTAGACCACTATGTCTTTTCTTCATGCACGGCCACCAAAAATTTCTCTTTAAGTCCTGGTACATTTTTGTAGCACCAGGGTGGATAGTAAACTGGCCCTTATGAGCCTTTACCATAACCTCCTCAGTCAATGGCCCTCACGGGATCACAACCCTCTTCTGAAACAGCAACAAACCATCATCATTCCAAGACACACCATCTTGGTTCTTCACATAAACAAGACACTCTCTTTGCACTTGCGCCTCTTCAATCTTTTCCATTAGCTCATTAATCACTTCTGCTGTCTCCATCTCGAGCAGTGCGCCCCCAAATAAGGAGTTCACTCTCAAGTCTCTGAACTTTTCAATTACATCATAGTCGCTCATCATCAGGTTGGATAAGCTCACGGATTTCCGGCTCAAAGCATCAGCTACCACATTGGCCTTGCCAAGATGGTACCTCAACTCAAAGTCGTAGTCCGTCAAGAACTCCATCCATCTCCGCTGTCTCATGTTCAACTCCTTCTGGTCAAACAGATATTTCAAACTCTTGTGGTCACTGAATAAAGCAAACCTCATGCCATACAGGTAATGCCTCCAAATCTTGAAAGCAAATACAATAGCTGCCAACTCCAAGTCGTGCATCGGGTAGTTCTCCTCATGAGGCTTCAACTGCCTCGAAGCATAAGCAACAACTTTCCCTTTCTGCATCAACACACAGCATAGCCCCTTCCCAGAGGCATCACAATAAAGCTCAAACTGCTCCGCGGGATCAGGAAAGACTAACACAGGAGCAGTAGTCAGTCTCTCCTTCAACTCCTGGAAGCACTCCTCACACTCATGTGTCCACACGAATGGAGTCTCCTTTCGGGTAAGGCGAGTCATCGATAATACCATCTTGGAGAATCCCTCTATGAACCTCCTGTAGTACTCTGCCAAACCTAAGAAGCTTCTCACTTCTGTAACCATCTTGGGCCTCTCCCAATCCATCATGGCCTAAATCTTGTTAGGATCAACTGCGACACCATCAGCGAAAATCACATGACCCAGAAATTTAATCGACTTGAGCCAAAACTCACATTTCGATGGCTTTGCATATAGTTTTTTCTCTTTCAACACTTGCAACACAATTGTTGCGAACTCGGCAAGTGTACCGACCGTTTCAAGTAATAAAAGTGAAAGTAAGATCGTCTCCACGGGGATTGTAGACCAAGTACTACAATAACCAGTCCCCTTAAGTTGAACGGATCAAGAGAGGTGGCAATTATTGTTGATTTAAACAAAAATTAAATTAAAAAGTAAATTGCTTATTTTTAGGGTTTTCTGAAAACAGATGAACAGATTGCATAAAATTAGGGTAAAAAAACAATTGCGCGAATATTGCAGTAAGAGTACAAACACCTGTTTGATCCCCATCTTGTAATCTGAATGTAAATTTACATATGATTTACCCATTGATCAAACGATTCACCATCTTTTATTTTATCGATTAAGCCCTAATTCCTTAGTGGTCTTAACTATATTAACCCTTATTAGAACCCTAATCCCTTAGTGATTCCTTTTTGAGTTAAACACATAAATCGGTGAATCTTTCACGTTTGCGATTCATGTAGCCTATCACTAGTGCATACATGAAAAGCTATTTTCCTCCTTGTCAGGAATTAGGATCCCAATATTCCTATTGCGAATCCTAACCCTAGTGATTTGTTAGAATGATCAGATCTAAAAGAACAAAGAGATGAAGAATGAAGGAAATAGATTCAAATAGATAAACATATATAAATTAGATCCAAACTACAAGGGTTCACATTCAGGGTTGTGACCCTTACCACAATAATAAGATCTAGCCAACCATTGTCATGGCTGATCTCAAATAAAATTCAACAAGAATTGTAATTACAAAATGATAAACGAAGAACGAAGAACAACTCTCTCTCCGCAGTGACGGTCCTTCTCTAGGTCAGAAATGTGTTGTATCTGCCTTATGACCTAATTCCTCACTTTTATAAAATATTTCTTCTTTTTCCAATTTTTCCCTTTGAAAACACGGTTGTGGCTTCCGCAACTGACGCTCTCAGCGTCAGTTCCATGCTATGAGCATGGATGCCTCTGACCTTCCACGCCATCAGCATCAATCCCACGCTGTGAGCGTGGATGCTTCTGGTCTCCCACGCCATCAGCGTCAATCCCACGCTGTGAGCGTGGATGCTTCTGTACTCCCACGCCACCAGCGTGACATCCACGCTGTGAGCGTGGGTCTTCACTTTGGCAAATCCTCATTTTGCTTCCAGATTTGTTTGCTTTTCCTACAAAATGAGCATAAAATCAGTTGATCACTCCTAAAATTGGAATTTAAGAAATACAACAAGAAATGTTGCCTCTTTAATGAGGAATAGCTCATTATCTTTCTCTTTTTTGGCTTGAATTTACTTATGTACTGAAGGCATATCAAACAATTCCCAGATTTGAACGTTGTTGTCCCCAGCAATGTAATGAATCAAAAGAAGAGTAAGATTAACTCTGTGAAGAAACACATGAATATATACATCTTAAGAAATTAAGCTGCTATATGCATGTATAACTTCCTGGTAAAAATTTCACAATAATGCTCTTCAGTTGTATCAAGAATTTAAATCCTAGCTTGAATGTTCCTCACTAGATACATACATTCTCAGCACTCAATGTTTGAGGGTTCCGTACTCATTCCATCAGTGTAGCAGTAATTCCATGATTTTGAACATATTCTCAAATTCCTAAAATTGAGGAACCCATTTGCCATGCATAGACTGATCAAAAGGTCTTTGATAGGTTAAAACTTGGTCTGGTTTGGGGGTAGGAATCTTTTGGTTAGAGGCTGATGAATTTGGAAAGACCGAATTTCTAAGATTTTTGACATTACTTCCTACTCAGCTCTTCAATTCTGCCATTCTGACATTTTTGGGATCCTTTTTCCCTTTTTCACTACCTTTTCGTCTTTTTGTTTTCTTTTCTCTTCCGAGCTACATTTTAACTTCTCAGATCATTCTCTTTTCCTTTACTTAACTTTTTCTTTTCTGAGAAAGACTTTGATTTTAGTCTTTGGAATCATCATTTCAATCTCCCTCAAGGTGTGTCAATGGGACATGGTTAAGCAACTTTGACAAGGTGATTGAACAAATTGGTCTCAGGCTCAAAAGGGTTTAACAAAGGATAATTTTCTAGGTAGGCTATTTGGCTCTAAGCTAACAAGAATAAATGCCTTTATCATATCAGTCATGCATGCAAGCCAGAGAAACAATTCAAATTCAAGAAAACTACTACAATGAGGTCTCTCTGAATAATTATTTCTGTTTAAGCTCAATCCTCATAGCTGTTTTTTAAACTAGAACCTAATTTTCAGAATTCACATCAAGCATTATTTCAGAAAAATTCACCACAGAGCAGCTATACAGACAAGCAGGCATCATTCTCAGATTATATAAACAAATGAATATTTCACAGATATCATACTCTTGATGATTCACTTCATAATAAGACTAAGCAAGCTTGTTAAACCTGAGGTTGCTTGTTCAGAAATTCAAGTTTTTTTTTTTAGATTCAAATAAAAGAAATAAATAGAAAATAAAAGAAATAAATAGAAAATAAAAGAATAAATAGAAAACAGCAAAAGTTGAAATATCTCCCTTTTTCCAATTAGATTTTTTGTTTCCTTTCTATTGTGTTCCACATTTAGCAGGTCTCGCATATACAGCATGCGACCCCAATTCCCAGATTTATAATATTACTGTCCCCAGCAACAAACTATACTAGTCAAAGAAGATCATTCTGCCAAATGGAACACTCACACACTTGTTAAACAACAAAATAGATAAATATCAAAAAGTACTGCATAAAAGGGAAAAATTATCCAACAGAACTGTCAACAAAGTACTTAAAACAACAAAAAAAATAAAAAGAACTAATAAAAATGTGTATGATGCTGAAGTAGGGAGAATCATCAGTAATCCTCCATAGCAGCATCATCATCATGATCATCCTCCGCTGGGGGTGAAGAAGGTGGAAGCTGTGGTTTGAAACTAGTAGTGTTGATCCCACGATCACTACACCATCTCTCTATCATGCCCCAGATATACCTCTGCTCGATCCTCACCTCTTGCATCTGACGGTCCAATCTCTGAAGTAAGAGAGAATCGGCAGAAGGTACTGCTGCTGGTGCTGGAGCTGGTGGTGGTACTGGAGGTGCTTCACCTGCTGCACGAGACGCCTTCCATATGGCATAATGACTGGACTCTTCCCTCATAGTTTTAAAATTTGCCTGTGTGAGCTCCTTTTTCACCTTCACATCGCTGGGCTCATCATCATAAATCTCTACCCCAGCCTCCAGGCAAAGCTGCTGTATCAATGAACTATGAGCTAGGTGAATCTCAGCCTTCTTTTGAGTGATGATGTAGACTATTCTCTCAGACAAAAGAGCAACAATATTAAGATTTTCTTCACCCATAAGGGTATATAGCAGCACTGCTCTCTCGACATTTACATCACTCATATTAGTAGATGCAATGATGGTGGAATTTATGAAGGTGTGCCAAAACATTGCTTCATGATTCAGATCCACCCTTTCCAATTTCTCAGGCACCCTCGGATGCCCACTCTTTGGTTTCCATGTAGCATATGGGTGAGTGATTGCACTTCTGATTCTCTCAGCAATATCTGGCATATCCTCCCAGTATAGTCCTGTTTCAGCAGCAGGTTACATTCTATTGAATGTCTGAGCAAAATAGCAACTCTTGCTACGATAATGTGTAGTGCCAAGAAATCTCTCTATTGTTGCAGAAGAGAAAGAGATTTCTTGTCCCCGCACCCAACTCTTCCGAGTTGCATCCACAGTTTCTAAATCAGCATTAGCACAAAATTCTTTTAGAATTGTGCTGGAACTAGGAGCAGTAAACCTCGCTAACTTGTTCCATCTCCTTCTCTCAGCTGTTGTTCTTATTGGGCAATCACTATCCAGGAAAACACTGATTTGCCTCTCTGATATAATTTTCTTAGAGGCAAACCATTGATAGTACTGGTCTTGAGCCTCAGGTGATAAGAACTGGGTACTATCAAACATAGAAGAAGAAGAAGAGGTCCTAGGCCTCTTCGTGCCAGTTCCCTTTGAGGACTTTTTAACTTACTTACCCTGCACTCAGAAAAGTTTCCAACACAATAGAATTCATTTAAATCAAGAAGGCTATTCAGCAGATCAGAAACCCAACAACCAATTCCTAGATTTATTTCATCATGCTTATTACAGGTCAACATTGTATTCAGCCAAATCATCTCATAACAGTTCATGCCAGTAAGTGACTCCATCAGTTCATATCCAAACTTGAAAGAAGGACATAACAAATTATCATGGAAATCATGTGAAATGAAACAAGCAAGGTGAGCATCAATTATCATGGATTTTCATCATTTGATATGCAAGTCTTTTAGCTCCAATGCATTCAACACATACATGGTCCTAAAAGAAAACTAATTATCAAGCACTTGAATGCATGCTATAGAATGTATTGGTCCCGCAAA
>JAVKPL010012454.1:0-59922 GCA_032173675.1 Gastrolobium villosum | reverse complement strand
TTCTATAGGAGGTTCATTAAAGATTTTTCAAAAATTTCTAAACCTCTTAGTCATCTATTGGAAATCAACATTCCTTTTCATTTTGATGAGGCTTGTTTAAAAGCTTTCGAGGAGCTAAAACAGAAATTGATTTCTGCTCCCATCATCATAGCTCATGACTGGTCACTGCCTTTTGAGTTAATGTGTGATGCTAGTGACTGGGCAGTAGGAGCTGTTTTAGGACAAAGAAAAAATAGAGTTTTCCACTCTATTTATTATGCCAGCTGTACCTTAAATGGAGCCCAATTGAACTATACAGTAACTGAAAAGGAATTGTTAGCTGTGGTGTTTGCCTTTGACAAATTCAGATCTTATCTGGTAGGCACCAAGGTCACTGTGTATACTGACCATTCTTCCATAAAATATTTGGTGGAAAAGAAAGATTCCAAACCTAGATTAATTAGGTGGGTCCTTCTCCTTCAAGAGTTTGATATGGAGATTAAAGATAGGAAAGGGACTGAAAATCAAGTGGCTGATCACTTGTCTAGGCTTAATGAAGGACAAACTGACAAGGTGAAAGTTGAGCAAGCTATTAGGGAGACTTTTCCTGATGAGAAGCTATTTGTAGTAGCCACAAAAACAACCCCATGGTATGCTGATTTAGCTAACTATTTAGTTAGTGGGGTGTTGCCTAAAGAGTTGAGTTACCAACAAAGGAAAAAGTTGGTGCATGAGAGCAGGTTTTATCTGTGGGATGAACCTTACATGTTTAAAAAATGTGTTGATCAAATCATTAGGAGATGTGTAGTGGAGGAAGAAAAGGAAGAAATTTTACAGCAGTGCCATGATTCACCATATGGTGGTCATTTTGGTGACAGCAGCAAAGGTGCTGCAATCTGGTTTTTATTGGCCCACCTTATTTAAAGATTCCAATCAGTATGTCCACAAATGTGACAGATGTCAAAGGACTGGCAATGTTTCTAGGAGGCATGAGATGCCTTTGAAACCAATTTTGGAAATTGAAATCTTTGATGTTTGGGGCATAGATTTTATGGGTCCTTTCCCTCCTTCTTTTGGTAACCAATATATATTGGTGGCTGTAGACTATGTTTCCAAATAGGTAGAAGCTGCTGCTTTACCCACAAATGACTCAAAAATGGTAATCAAATTCTTGAAAAAGAATATTTTTACCCGATTTGGAACTCCTAGAGCCATTATAAGTGATGGAGGTAAGCATTTTGCTAGTAGACAATTTGAAGCTCTATTAGCCAAATATGGAGTTAAGCATAGAGTCTCTACTGCCTACCATCCACAAACCAGTGGGCAAGTAGAAGTTACAAATAGAGAGGTGAAAAGGATTCTTGAAAAAGTGGTAAATCCTTCTCGGAAAGATTGGTCCTTGAAATTAGATGATTCCCTATGGGCTTATAGGACAGCTTATAGAACACCCTTGGGTTGTTCCCCTTATAAGTTGATATTTGGTAAAAATTGTCACTTACCTCTAGAGCTGGAATATAAAGCATATTGGGCTACTACTCAACTGAATGTTGATGCTACTGCCTCAGGGGAAAAGAGAATTCTCCAGCTGAATGAAATGGATGAATTCAGATTAAATGCTTATGAAAATGCTAAGTTATACAAAGAACAAATGAAGAGATGGCATGATAAGAAAATCTTAGATAGGCAGTTTGCTGTGGGGCAACAAGTGTTGCTGTTTAATTCTAGACTGAAATTTTTCCCAGGAAAATTGAAGTCTAGATGGTCTGGTCCATTCAAGGTTACCAAAGTCCATTTGCATGGTGCAGTGGATATTTCAAATGAGAAAGATGGGACCAAATTCACTGTTAATGGTCAGAGATTAAAAAATTATTTGGGGGAAGGAATTGAAAAAGCTAAAATTTCAATATCCCTCTCTGACCCTCCCACCATTTAAGCTCCTTTTGGTTTCTATTTTGTATATACATGTTGTTATTTTGTTCAAAAAATAAAAAATAAAAAATTTGATCAATTTTATTTTTGTTGTTTTGACAGGTGTTTCAGAACTGAGTTTGGGGGTTTTTGACACTGCTGGTGACATATACTCCTACTTTTTTTTTCTTTTTCTGCTAGTCAATTTTTTTTCCTTTTTTCTGTTTATTATTGTTTTTAAGATAAACATCATGGTTCGAAAGAATCTAAGGAGTGGTGGATCCTATGATTCCAAGTCTAAACACCCCACAAATGATCCGGAAAGTCACTCGATCACATCCTTCACCTCTACACATACAATGCAGAGGTTTGAAGAGATAATGAGACTGAGAGAACCAATCCCAGATAAGGGATTTGAGGGACATAACTCTTACCCTTCATATGTCTATGAAGTGGTACACACTCAAAAGTGGGAGCAATTTTACTTACACCCCCAGAATGTAGCTAACATCACTGTCATTCAAGAATTTTATGCCGAAATTGTTGAGAAAACACAATCTGAGGTAGTATGTAGGGGGGTAAGGGTAGCTTTTGGACCTAAAGCAATAAGAGAATTTTATTCTCTTCCATCAAAGCCTGGTGATGAATTTCATGTTTTAAGAAAGAAAACTGATCGTACCTTCCTTCAAGAAGTCTTGCTCACCATTGCTGTCCCAGGGACGCAGTGGGATATTATTAAGGATAACCATACTATCCACAAAAAATATTTGGTGGAGAAGGCTCAAGTATGGTATCATTTCATCCGAGCAAGACTTCTCCCTACAACTCATGTCCATCTGGTGACTAAGGATAGGGCCATTCTGTTGTGGTGTCTACTTACTGGAAAGAAAGTAGATGCTGCACCTCTTATTCATAAAGGCATTGGTGTGTGTGCCTCCCATAAAAAAGGGAAGTTGTGGTTCCCAAGTTTTATTTCTGGGTTGTGCAAATTAAAAGGTGTTACTGATGACACCGGTGATAAAATGATGAGTATTAAGGAAATGATAAACCTTGTTTGCATTTCCAAATTAAAAAAGGGGATTGTATCCAATCTTGAAAAAGAATTTGTTAAAGAGGTTCTGCCTGATGTTCCTCAACCCTCCCCTTCTTTGTCAAAAAAAGGAAAATCTGTGCTTAGGGAAGAACCTGAGTGCAGTAACAAGAAAAGAAAAAAAAGATATTCTGGAGTAGGGCCTTCCACACAATTTTCTGAACCTCCATCTCCTCCACCCCCTGTTTCTGAGAAAGATTTTGAAGCCAGCCCCAAGGTTGACTATACTTGTCCAGGTTGGCTTCACAATGATCTTACTTGGATGTACACATTGTTAAAGGAACTAAGGGAAGATCATGACCACACTAATGTATTGTTCAGAAAAACCTATGAACAATTTTTTGGTGTGTTAAATGATCAAATTAGGTTTTATAAATATATGGCTGATCGTGACAGAATGATGAATGAATTTTTTCGAAGCACTTTTGTTAATTTCCCCACCATGCCCATTTTTCCTCTCAATCTTACTTTTCCTCCAGTGTCTATCTATGCTGATCCTCAGGTACAAGAATTTTTTCATACCAGAGCTGCGTCTCAGGGTCAACCCTCTGCTCCACCTGCTGCAGATCAACCTGCTGTCCAACCTGAGACAACTCCTTCTGCCAGAAAAGGAGGAAAATCACAGCCAAGGAGTCAGCCGATCATTGAGGAAGAAGAAGAGACTGAGGAAGAAGATAACACCCCAACCCCATCTGCTTCAGAAGAATCTGAACAATCTGAGTCTGAAGACTCGGATTACATGGAGGATTAGGCCAGAAAATCTTTTGGCCCCAGGTTCCTTATTTTAATTTGTCATACAATTTTGATACCTGGTGGGCAGTAAGACAGTGAGGACACTGTCCATTTCAAGTTTGGGGGTGAAGAAAGTTTTTGTGAATAATTGATTTGCTGTTTTTAGTTTAGTTTAGTTTAGTTGCTGTTTTGAGTTTAGTTGCTGTTTTTTTTTATTCTTGTTTGCTGTTTTGTTGACTGATAGCTGAGTATATAGTGAATGAGGAGTGTATGATGCTGGGTAGTAATTGATCTGTTTCATAATGAGTCAGCTGAGTTTTAAAGGAGAAAAGAATGCAGGCAGTTGTGTGAGTGTAGAATGTCATGAGTATTCTTTGGTTGTTGTGGTAATGGCCATGAGAGATTGAGAAATTCAGTTGATCAATGCAAAGTGTGAATTTTAACAATAGGCATGTGAGATGGTGACTTGTCCAACACTGTGAGATATTGAGCCTACACACCCAAATTTGTTTTTATGAGAGGTTTACATTGGGGTAGTGAGGCAGAACTTGCTCTGATGCTTAGTTGAAAAAGTGTAGCACTTGCTTAAGCTTAAAATGATGAGGGCATTTTTTGTTGTTTTGCTAAACCACTTCTGAACCAAAAAGCCATCCTTAAATCATCATCCATTGAAAATCCCATGTTGAGCCTTTAACATTTTCTTCTCACATATCCACAAACTACCCTATTCCACTATCTACCACACCTCTTGGTTACAATGGAATTAGAAAAAGAAGCAGGGTTTTGTTGTCTGCGAAATAAAAAAAAAAGAAAAGAAAAGAATGCAACTGCTAAGAAAATAAAAAGTGTTGAAACAATACTTTGAGGGTCTGAGAAATCTTTAATGTAAAAAAATTCAGCCCTCACAAGAAAAGAGAAAAAGAAAAAAAAAATAGTTGTCAAAGTAGCAGCCATTGAGTTGTTTGGTTATGTTTCTTGATTTTGTCTCATTTCCTTTGTAGCTGAGTTAGCCATTTCCCCACAAATTCCCCACCCCCACATCAGCCAAATTACAACCTATGCAAGTCCCTTTGATTTAGCTTAGTCTGTGTGTCACTTGGGAGACAGGAGCATCTTATCAAGCCTATGCTAAAACTTTACCTAGTGTTGGATTGAGTGAAACAGAACCCTTGAGCATCAAGTGAATACTTTTGTGATTAAGTGAGGGTGTGAAAGGTTGCCATCTTTGTACCTTTTGAAAAATACTGCATGCTGTGTTTAAAAATGATTGTTTTTCAAAGATCTCTCTTGTCATTATTATACAGCCTTTTGAGATATTCATGCATTTGAAATTCACTCACTGTGGTTGAGTATTTTGATGAATAAAAATGATCACCAAGCTGACTGATTGTGAATGATTAATCTATTGGATTAAGTACACTCCTCTGTTCTTTGGTCTTTTTGTTAATATGATTCACTGAAAATTTTGAAAGGTTGAGCATTGAACTGCTGTTGGGAATTAGTTTAGATGGTTGTTGATTTTAAGTAACAATGAGTGATGTGATTCTTCTGGTAGTGGAGAGTGTTTATTCTGATGCTGACTTTTTCTGTTACTTGAGGACAAGCAACAATGTAAGTTTTGGGGTGTGATAAGTTCATGATTTGTGACTTAGAACATCTGTGTTGATATTAAAATGGCAATTAAATGGATATCTTTTAATAATATAAACCCAAAATTTTACATAGAAATGAAAGATTCTGAGTTTAAGTGCTAATGGGCTGATTGTGTAGTTTGCAGGCCCAAATTGCTAACACTGTTCAAGAAAAAAAGAAAGAAAGAAAAAAGACAAAGAAGTGGGCTGAACTTTGAAAAGCCCAAAAGAAAGAAAAAGTTGGAGGTGGGCTGGGCTTATGCGAAGCCCACAGCCAAACCCAACTCACAAAAAGAAAAAAATAAGAAAGGAGAAGGGAAGTAGGCAGGAGGCATTCGTGAAAGAAGAAAAAGAGCCAGAACCCTAGCAGCCGCTCCATGCCCTTCCTCTCCCACAGCCACAACCCCACCTCTGAACCCATTCTTCTGAACCATCCGTAAAAAGACCCTTGTTCTAGTAAGCGGTTCACTTGACCTTCGTTCTAGAAGCTTATCCCTAACCGAATAGTGACGTGGAGGTCAGTACGATCGTGGAAAGAAAAGCTGTTGGGTGAATCCCTTGTGAAATCGTGGAGCAAAAAGTTGATTGAGTGACCTGCAGCAAGGAAGCAATACGTGGAGGCTGCAAGGAGAGGGCCCACAGCCCATGCATGTGCGAGGAAGGTGTTATAAATAGTAGAAGAACAGTGAATGTGAGGACGGACCCTTTTTCTTCATCTATCATTTTCTGAATTCTCCTTAGACATTTCATTCTGTTTTTACTCTCTGTAATGCATATTCTTGTGCTAAACTTGTTGGTGCAGCAGTGAGGTTGTCCGGTTGTTAGGACTCTTGCTGCACCTTTGATTTCTGTGTTTCTAGTTTTAATTTGAACATTTAGTTGTAGTGTTTAGCTTAACCCTTATGGGTATGAGCTAATTTCATTAAGGTTGGGTGTAGGTACCCGAACCACAGTCTTGAATGTGTGTAAATCTCAGTTGCTTAATATTGTTTTTCATTTTGTTCAACGTTGTGTTAAATTTCACTTATCCTATTTTTAAGGCCTGATTATAGGATAATACTCCAGGATTTAGTCATTGAGAAATGACTAAAACCAGAACTATGTTGGACACATGGACTTGAGGGTGAAAATTCTCAAGGGATGCTACTCAGAGATGAGAACAGCCTCCATGATGTGTTGATTGGATTTAATGTTCATTCCTTCTTTTAGCACAGAGATGTGTAAATTGATGGTAAATGATAATAATGTTTTTAAGAGATTAAAAGCAACAAGAGAGGGTTCAACACATGGGAATTGATTTTAAGAAACTGTTTTAGCATTCATTTGAAGGCTGTGGGGAAGGGGGACTGAAACTCAACCTATTTTTCTTCACAAATTTTTCTATACATTTCAGAAGCATTTTCAGTAAAGATTCACCATAACCTTCTTAAATTTCTAGATATTAATTCCTTTATACAAAAAGAAAAATCAGTGGCATTTAAATTTTTATCTGTTTATAACTAAACTCCCAATCATTTTCTTTAATTTGATTTTATTTTTAAATTGTGTGCTGACTAACAATCACTAATTAGTTAAGTTAGAAAATTGCAATAGATCTTTGAGGGAACGATATTTGGGACTCATAAAAGCCCTATATTACTTGTTGTCGCATATGCTTGCGCGTGTATTTGCACATTGTAGCAAATTACCAACAGTTATCATCTTTTATCCTTTACATGCATCAAGGTTCCATTTTTAACTAAGAAAACTCAAGTTCAAAGGTGGTGATCATACCACAAGCCAAAACAGAGGTAGATGATGCTCTTGGAGGTCTCTCAACTGCTCCAAAACTCATGTCAAACAAGGTGCACGAAAATGGTGAGAAAGGTTGGTTCTTTAACACCAAAGGTCACCACTTGGACCACCAAAATCCAAGACAAAACTCCCTTCAACTCAAAACCACCAAGAACAGAAACTCAGCCCACAAGACACACCTCCCACAGCCTCTACACTCAGAAAAGAAGCTCACCTCACACTCACAACACTAGACCCAAGTGTTTACAAGTTCAAAGATGCGAGGAAACAAGTAAAGGTGATCACTTGGCCAAGAAAATGGTGAAGAGAGGCTAAGAACTCCAAACACAGCTGACCAGCACCAACACTCACGCAGGAATTTCTGTTTTCTAGGGCAATATGCCCTTAACATGAGTATATATGGCCATTTCAAAGTAAAACACACAGTATTAACTTAATTAGATATGCTTAGCATTTTAATCCTAAATTTAGGATTCTTAACCTACTTGATTTTACAAGAGTTATCATATTTTTATTTTATTTTTCTGAACAACTTTCTGGTATGCAAGTTTCCATATCCAGTATCAGTTCTGGCATCAGATCTCATTATTTTGACTTGAAACTTGTTTTACAAGTCCTACATATTATTCTAGTAATTATCATGCACTCATTATAATTTTTCGGTACGCATTTATACCGACTAGCAGAATCGGTATCTGCATTTTTCTTCCGAAAAGCGACTTTCAGCATTCTTACCCCCTTACTATAATTATTTAAGCCACATAATAATTATTAGGGTCAATTATGGAATCATTTCCTAATTTATCATAATTAATCAATTAATTTCCTTAATTAGCGGTGCGGGTTCTTACAATAATAGTGGTGACCCCCCATGTGTTGCTCTTCCTCCCAATCTTCCCATTCTAATTGCTCGCCCACAATTCTGTGATACTGCCTCGCTCTTCCAGTTCCCCAAGCCTGTTCATCATACTCCTGTTCTTCCCTTCTCTGATTTCCTCCTCGTCCTCTGCCTTGGTGCCCCATCCTCTCTGGAGGACTCCTTGACCCTCGAGAAGGTTGTCCTCTTCTTGCTTCAGTTCCTCTGTTTCCTCCCGCAATTGGATGCGATAACGAAATATAAACTAGGGAGAGGGGACAAAGATCTTCCCCTCCTGTTGGGGGATTGTTGCATATTTCCTGTAAGTTGTCTCTCCATCGAACCACGTCTCCTTTGCCCTTCTTCTTGATGTTGCCTATTCCTTATATCTTCTACTAATTGAATTAATGCTTCTCCGATTGTATTCAGAGACCGACTCCTTCCACTGGATCGGAAAGAGTCGTCCTCTCCTCTGTTTCCTCCATCTTCCACCGCTCGCTCGTCACGGTTTATGGCTTGCCATGACACAAGAAAATGCGTAAGAATATTTTTACCTATTCCCACAGACGACAACAAATGTTCTGGATGAACATTAGTCCGGATTCTGTGTGGTTAATGTGTGTTTGATCTTAGGCACCTATCCTTGAACGTGAGTTGTTATTGATATTATCATGGGATCATGGTAGGGCCCATTCTGGACTATAATACGTGAGTTCTTCCCCCGGGTTATCTAACTAACCCTCTAGTAAGGGATTATTCCGGGCTCTGTTAGCCTGTATCCTTGACTGGTGGTACTCGGAAGTATGAACCCGAAACAATTACTAACCATGTGTCCAGAATTCATTTATATATATATATATAGTTGGGAAATAATAGAGAATTTCCTTACATGTTAGAGAAATAAATTCATCATGTGTATTATTATGATAAAAATTTATTGTAACCAATTTGAATGTACATAAATATGTATTTACGAAGTCACATATTGGGTTGTAATTTGTTTTTTCTTTTTCTTTTCTGTAATATGTAATTTGTTTTCTGACTCAGTAATATTTACTTACTCTCAACTAACATTGCACACGTCATATATTCAACTCATAATTCATGCGAACAATTCATGAATAATATCTTTCCTCAATCGAGGGCCTTTTTACCATATTGATTCAGAATTCTCAAACCATAAATCAGGTCGATGCAAAACTCAAATTTTTTTATCAAAATAACGTAATGAAATGAAACGTGTAAAGAGATACTGCGGGTTCAAGTCGCGGAAAGTGGCCCATCTTGATCTGATATAACAACCCGCAAAGTCCAAACCCGGTTTTGTTCTATTTAATCTCTGCCTCAGTTTCTCCTTTGCCACCGCCATCGTCCAGTTATCCTTCGTCGCAGCCGCTTATTCGCCGGCATCACGCTCTCAACTCCCACCTCAGTGGCTCACTCCTCACGTGGTCAGTGTTCTTCGCCTTTTCGTGCTCAATTCTCTCTCTCTCACTCTCTCTCTCTCTCTCTCTCTCTCTCCCTCTCTCTCTATTTTCCTCTTAAGTGCATCTTGTCAACTTCCATCGATAATTTCGCTAAAATTATCTCGATAAGGAGAAGGGAAAAACTACACAATACCTAATTTAGATATAACCAAACACAAAAATAAATAGTTTTGCCAATCCAAGTCAAAATGCTTATATCTGTGCCATGTAAGAATTATCTGTTGATGTCAATTACATAATGAATGTGGATTGCATCTTCATAGTTTGTGCCATGTCAAACCAACTTTTGTTTTTTGCTAAAACCTAATCGAGGAAATTAGAAGCATTTTAATCAGTTTGGACATCTTGTTTCCTAGATCCCAACCCGACCTAAGCCCACCCATATTGTAAACTTCTATAAAAACAATTGTTCAGTGGGAGTGGCAAGTGGAGGTTTCCCACATCTACAGGGAAGCAATTACAGGATAGTAATCTCAAGATTTGGATGTCTCTTCCAATACAAGTGTTGGCCTTACTTTTCTATGATAGTTTGATTACTGTGTAGTTTGTTTCTTTGGGCTTAAGCTTGTCTTTATTACCAAAAATATAAATTATTCGAGCTGGGTTTGATATTATTAACCCATTAAAGTTGATTCACTTTTAACCCGGTCTCATTAGTCCAACAGCCTCAGCCAAGCTCTAACGCAATGTGTTCTAACTTCTCTTCATGGAAACAAAGCAGGACAAACAAAACCAGAAACCTGCCTAGAACTTTGGACCACCATTCTTTCTTGCTGAGTTGCCATTGCCGCTGCACAAAGACTTTATATCAGGTTCAGTCGATTGTTGAAGCTTTGCTATTGCTAATGTGTCATTGATGTTATGAGTTTGTCAATTCATCAGTCAACACACTCTCTCCTCCACTGAACGCAGTGGTTTACTGGTAACTGCCGTCTCGATTTCTTTTCTTGCTTTCTGTTTTCTTTCGCTTTGTTAGAGGTTTTTGTTTGTTCAAGGTTGCTTTATTTAAGGTTGTTGCTCATTCGGATCTTGCTTTGTTGAATTGTAGTGTGAAATTCCAACCACTGTTAAATTCGACTTTTATTATTATTTAGGGTACCTGAATCTATACTGATTTTTTGGAAGCTTTTGGTGCTGTTTTTCGATCTGGGTAGTTTGGTTTTATTTTATTTTTTTTTTCTTAATTTTTTCTCTTCTGAGTTTGCCTCATGTTACTGTGTTTTGATTCTTATGCTATGAAATTCATGCAGTGAAAACTCAAATCACCAAACACCAATAAGAAAGAAAAACCAAGCTGCATATGTTTGCTATTTATCCTAATTCATTATTTTTCTGTCATGATAAAAAAAAATCACAAGAGTGAAACATGTTCTTTTCACTGCAATAGAAAAATTGATTGAACTGTTTGAATGGGTGAATTGGTCTGAAAATCTGTGGTGAACCATGAAACTGGTTTTGGATCTTCCCATTCTTGGATGTATGCAGAAATAGAATACATTTTTTTGGGCTGAAACTTGTTTTCATTTCAGAATTCAGATCATATGAAGTAAATAATATGTAGCAGTAAAGGTAACTTGAATTATTGTCTGGTGAAACCTTCACGAATTCTTCTATTTAATTGTTAATAAAATGCTAGTACTTAGTGAAATCTTATCAAATTGATGAATCATGAAATGCTGAACATCAAGTTAAGCCGAAAGCTGCCTTCCCAATATGGAAGGGCCTAAGCATATTTGTGCTATGACTTGACCCTTTTGCCTTATTGTGCTCTGTTGTATTTTATAGGTCGTTTGATGTTGACATTATAACTTGAATATTGCACAAGCTTCATAGTGTCTTGCGCAACTATGAGAGGCTTTGATCAATTTGAAGGATGGACCAATACACCTGTCTACTTTAATCTTTGAGGGAAGAAAAGGCTCTAATAACAGTGGAGTTTTGTTCCATCAGCATATTATTTGAACTTCTTGTAGAAAATGGCTGCTGAAGACGATAAAAATCTTGTTGAAATCTTGGAAAACCTGGATACAATAGATGTTGCTAAATATATGAATTTTATCAGTGCCCCACAAGCTGGTGCTATTGCTACATTTTCAGGCACAACACGTGACACCTTTGAAGGAAAAGCAGTCTTGGAGTTGAGATACGAAGCTTATGTTCCAATGGCAATACGATGTATGAAGTCTGTCTGTTCATCTGCTAGAGCATCCTGGAATCTGCATTCCATTTCTGTTGCTCATCGTCTAGGCACAGTTCCTGTAGGAGAAACGAGTGTTTTCATCGCAGTGTCATCTATCCACAGGGCTGATGCGCTAGAGGCTTGTAGATTTTTAATAGATGAGATAAAAGCAACAGTTCCTATTTGGAAAAAAGAAGTTTATTCAAATGGAGAGGTTTGGAAGGAGAACACTGAGTTCCTGGAGAGGAGGTCCAAGCTTGGTAACAAGGATTTAGATTGCTGTGGGAAAAAGACAGAAATTAAGGAGCACAACAAAAAACTCTGCTGTGGGACTAAGGGTTGGGTTGATGATGAAGGTAACCAAGACTAATGTAAATGTTGGGGATCAAAGTTACAAGAGGTGATTGTGATGATTGAATAATAGTTTTCAGAAAATCTCCCTTTTCCACCATTCTCTTTTCTCGATCTGTTAATAAAACTATTTGATCTTTGAATGAATAAGCCTGCCCTTTTCTTGAGATATAATATCATCAATCTTGTTATTTGTCTTATTTCCCAATACAAATTGAAAACGTTTTGGCCCTTGAACCTGAGTAGAAATGACAGAAATTATTTTAGCTTAGTTATTCTCTTTCCAACTTGAATTAGAGTGCAAATGTTTGAAAAATTATGTCGCATAAGTTAAAACAAATTCCACAAGGTGTTGATCATGCACATCTTTTCACATTCAAAACATCACTTCAAGCTCTACTATAGACACAATGGTCTCAAACTGTGCTTGAGGCCTCGAGCAGTCTTTCTAGCAATAGCCATTCAAAACTTCCGTCTCACTTTGAAAAGAATATACAAAGCCATTAGGTTTGGTCTAGTGGATGAGTTATTTGGGTGGTTTGTATTAGGTTATATGTTCAATTTCCATTTGTATCAAAAAAAGAGAAGAAGAGAATATACAAACAGCATCTAATAGATCATGACATCTATGATCTCCCAAACAACACCTTAACCCTAACAGCTAATTATTGTATATGGGGTAGTTTTGAAAATGTTCATGAAGACTATGCTGACAGATTTTTTGCTGGGCTAAGAAATGCAACAACACTGTGATCTGGGCTACAGAATTTCCAGTAAACTTCCCCAAGCTTACTTTCTGAAGCTGCAGAATGAGAGTTAACCATGTGTGTCATAATCGCTGCAACCAGTGTTGTTAAAACGTAGTGTCGAAACGTAAAAACAGTTCAAACGTAGTGTCGAAACGTAATATGAACTTTTTTTTGCATAGTTCAAATATATATAACACGTAATAATAAAAATATATATATATATATATATATATATATATGTTTTTAGTCATTAACTAGCTTAAATTTAATAACTTATATAATTAATACATTAAAATTATTCTATATGAATTAAAATAAAGATTAAAATTGACATTCTTACAAAATAAACATGTTTGTGGGTTTTGATTTTATATATGTTGGATATATATTTTATTTTTAATATGTTAGTAAACTCTTACATTTCGTTTACGTTTTGCGATTTTACGTTTTTGCTCATCCCTACCATTTTTACATAGACTCTACGTTTTCTAAATCATGTAACACCTCACATTTCTAAATCATATATTAATATATTAAATATGTATTAAAGGGTAGGATTAGTGAAAATCCTGAAAATTATGTCAAAATACAAAGGAAGGGTAAAACGGTAATTAGCCAAACACGTAACCCTAGGAAGGTAAAATTGAGTAGGAGGTTTCAAATGAGAAAACTAACCCTGGAAATGGATTCAGAACGAAAAATTGAGTGGTTAGGCAAGTTTCTAAAAATTCGGTGAATAGTGTTTTTATCGGTTAAAAATATTGCGGTACAGTTGCACCGCAAAGCGTGAAAGTAAACTGGCCTTTGAAGGCCGATGCATGTAAGGTGTAAAATAAAAATTTTACTGCGGAACATACATGCACACATAGGTTCATGCTTTAAGACAACATGATGTTACCTTGTTTTGGCCTGATCAGTCAGGGAGATGAGATGTCAGGCTTGAAGGGTTCAAACCCTCTAATGGTGATCCACACCACCGTTCGTCTATGATGCAAGAACTCTTTCTTGAAAGCCACCAGATGAACACCACAATGAGGCTTGCTATGCGCACAAGTGGTGAGGGTGGAGGCTAGGTATCCTGTTTGGAAAGGTGTACTGAGCTACCCTACAGAATGGTGCATAGAGGAGGAGAGTTGGCTTGGTTTTCCAATTAAACCTAAGGTGAGGAACATGTCTATTTATGCGCACCCTTTGGAGAGGAGGAGGGAATTCATTCATTCAAAATGAAAAACAAACTTTCAAATTTCTTTGAAAGTTGTGCATGAAACAGTGTGATAAGGTGGAGCTGTTGCAAAACAAACTTTGCCAACAACCTCCAATCTTATCCACATGAATTTAAATTCAAATTAATTTAAACTTAAATTCATAAACTATCATATAGTATATAGTTTTCATGCGCATAATTCAGCCCTATAAAGGGTCCAAATACATTGAGCAGTTGCATTCAAAATTTGAATCAACTTACCCACTGATTCTCTCAACCACCAAATCTGAATGGAGGTTTGTTTTAAGTGATAAGATAACACTCTTATCACTTAAAAGTGGTGCACCAAACAGCCTAGGGAAAGCCTCCAAAGATGCTTCTTCATCCAAGGAATATGCTCCAATAAGATCCTGTCTTATCCTTTTGTTATGAAACAAATTTTCAAAACCAATTCAAATTCGAATTCAAACACTTGAATTCAAACGTTCAAACATTCAAATTCAAAATTCAAAATTTCAAAATTCAAATTCAAAATTCGAATTTCAAAATTCAAATTCAAATTCAAATTTTAAAATTCAAATTTCAAATTTCAAATTTCAAATTCAAAATTCGAATTTCGAAATTCAAATTCTAAATTCAAATTTCAAAATTCAAATTTCAAATTCAAAATTCGAAATTCAAATATTTGATTATTAATTTAACTAATTAAATTAATTAGTAATGGCTTGGACTATCCAAGCCCATTACTAAACTCCATGCACCACCCACCCATTTAGGTGGGCTTCCAAACAGCTTCTTGGGCTAATAACATTATTAGGCCCAATACCTTTAAAGCTAGTCCATCATAACTACAAGGTGTTAGTGTGTGACCCATTAGGTCCAACTTAGCTACTGACATAACTGGGCTTGGGCCCAACAAGCCCATAACCCAATTAATGACAACACAGAGCACTAGCAATGCTTTGTTGCCCCAGAACTAGTCAGATTAATGACTTGATCATCCTATTGCACATATTTGGTTACCGTATGTATTTCCCTTCGTCTCGGTTATCTTCCCATTAACCTAGGGTAAGGAAATGTATCAACCCCTGCGGTTTAGGGTAAGCTTTATTCGAAATAGGGAATCTTCAATTTACTGACTCTAAAGGCAGATCATCTCATGATCTCTTTTACTATGCATAGATTCCCGAGTCCCTGTAAATGTCATCCCGATTTCTCCGGTTTACAGATAACCTAATCTCTCACAGAGATTTGACGAATTCCTTCGGCTTATTACCCTAGCCCTGTGCCCTTTAAGGACACGCCCAACAGTATACCTATGAGTCTCCATGTTTCAGGCAGACGAGGTATACAATCAAAACATGCCTTCAAGAACACAGTCTAGGTAATAACTTCTGGTCTAAGGAAAGACACACCCAAACATAAAGAGATTACTCTAATGACACTATCTGTGAGATTTCCTCATAGAGTCTCTTTTGGGTCTGTTCAGTGCGAGCTATACTCTTATAGGTCCACCCACGACTTTAGCTAAGATATCTCCATATCTGCAGCTCATGAGGTCTTTACCTTGTATCCATGTACAAGTAGATAAGTCGTACTAGTCTTTACTCGAGATCACTGATCCCCAAACTCAGTGTCTCTAGACTAGGAACATATAATTAGGAATAGACATGCAATATCCTTGAATCCTCATGATCGTGATCTCATCACAGATACTCAAGAGATACCTGTTCTATTCCAAGGGGTTTATCCAGTTCATTCATATAATATTAACAGTAATATCGAGACACAATATGAAACTGAATAAATAGTGCTTACATTTATTTGCGACAAATAAAGTTCTACATCTAGTGTCCTTTATTTAATCAAAAGATTGTCTCTAGGACACCCATATGCTAACAAGCTCCCACTTGGCCTAGAGCCAATCAGACCTAAGTCGTATGCCCAAAGCCTCATAATGACTATCATGTTTTCTCTGAGAAACAGCCTTTGTCAGAGAATCGGCCAGGTTATCGTCTGTGGGAACATAATCCATTTTTACATCATTCCTATCAATGATTTCTCTAATCAAATGATATCTGCGGAGCACGTGTTTAGATCTTTGATGAGACCTAGGTTCCTTTGACTGCGCGATGGCTTCAGTGTTGTCGCAAAGCAACTGTATGGGCCCATCCACGCTTGGAACCACCCTTAGTTCATTTATGAACTTCTTGATCCACACTGCCTCCTTAGCTGCTTCTGAAGCAGCTATGTATTCAGCCTCTGTCGTTGAGTCTGCTGTTGTCTCCTGCTTGGAACTTTTCCAAGACACTGCCCCACCATTTAAGGTGAATACGAATCCTGACTGTGACTTGCAGTCATCTTTGTCACTCTGAAAGCTGGCATCAGTGAACCCTTTCACTGTTAACTCATTAACCCCACCATAGACCAGAAACGCATCCTTAGTTCTTCTTAAGTATTTAAGGATGGTTTTGACTGCCGTCCAGTGACCCTCTCCAGGGTCTGACTGGTATCTGCTCGTAATGCTTAAAGCATATGAGACATCTGGTCTCGTACATATCATGGCATACATGATGGATCCAATAGCCGAAGCGTATGGAATTCCACTCATGCGATCCTTCTCAGGCTGTGACTTAGGACACATAGCCCTTGATAGGTGTACCCCATGACTGACAGGAAGAAAACCCCTTTTCGACCCTTCCATGCTAAACCTCTTTAGCATCTTGTCAACGTACGTGGATTGAGATAAACCCAGCAGCCTCTTGGATCTATCTCTATAGATCTTTATACCGAGTATAAAGGCTGCCTCTCCCAAATCCTTCATGGTAAAGTTTTCTGAAAGCCACTCTTTCGTTATTTTTAATGTGGGGATGTCATTTCCTATTAGCAATATGTCATCTACATAAAGCACTAGGAAGACGACATTACTCCCACTTACCTTTCTGTAAACACAAGGTTCATCCTCGTTCTTGATAAAACCGTTACTCTTAACGACTTCATCAAAACGTATATTCCAACTCCTTGATGCTTGCTTTAGCCCATATATTGACCTTTGTAGTTTGCATACCATATGCACCTGATCTTTGTTTTCAAAGCCTTCAGGTTGTGTCATGTACACTTCCTCCTTCAAGAACCCATTCAAGAAGGCGGTCTTGACATCCATTTGCCAAATTTCATAGTCGTGGTATGCTGCTATTGCAAGCATGATCCTAATAGATTTGATCATGGCAACTGGTGAAAAAGTTTCATCATAGTCAACTCCTTGTCTTTGACGATACCCTTTCGCCACCAACCTAGCTTTGTAGGTCTGAACGTTGCCATCTGCATCAGTCATTCTTTTAAAGACCCATTTATTACCAATAGGAACTATTCCTTGTGGTTTAGGAACCAAGGTCCATACCTTGTTCTGATACATCGAATCCATTTCAGATTCCATGGCTTCAAGCCATTTTGAGGAGTCAACATCTTTGACCGCCTCCTCGTAGTTACTTGGTTCATCATCCTCAACAGTTTGCTGATTCTCAATCACAAACCCGTACCTTTCAGGTGGATGGATGACCCTCGTAGGTCTACGGAGTTGTGTGTTTACTTCTCCATTGGAGAACGTCGCCTGCGGAGCAGACTCGGGTTCCTCAATCTGTTCTTGTGGATCTTGCACTTCTTCAAGATCAATCTTACTCCCACTGCCTCCTTGAGAGATCAAATCCTTCTCAAGGAATTCAGCATTCTTTGAAATAAACACTTTGTGTTCTTCCATGGAGTAGAAGTAGTATCCCTTAGTACCTTTAGGATACCCCACAAATAGACATTTAGTACTCTTAGCACTAAGCTTGTCTGATGTCAACGCTTTGACATAAGCTGGCGATCCCCATACCCTGAGGTAACTCAGGTTGGGTCTCTACCACTCCATATCTCATATGGTGTGGTCTGAACAGATTTAGACGGTACCCTATTTAGAAGGTATGCCGCTGTGTCTAAGGCATATCCCCAAAACGATTTTGGAAGTTGAGTCTCACTCATCATAGACCTAACCATGTCTAACAAGGTCCTGTTTCTCCTTTCGGAGACACCGTTTTGGTGTGGTGTGTAAGGAGCGGTAAATTGTGAGAGAATTCCATTTTCTCTCAGATAACCCTGAAACTCGTGGCTCAAATATTCACCACCATGATCTGATCGTAATGTCTTAATCATCTTGCCACGCTGTTTCTCCACCTCATTCCTAAACTCTTTGAACTTTTCAAAAGCTTCAGATTTATATCTCATTAGGTATATATACCCAAATCTTGATTTGTCATCTGTAAAGGTAATGAAATAAGAATATCCACCTCTAGCCTCAATAGACATTGGGCCACATACATCAGTATGAATGAGTTCTAATAACTCACTAGCCCTATGACTCTCAAGCCCTTTGGGCTTTTGTTGAATCATTTTCCCAGCTAGACAAGATTCACACTGTCCATAGGATTCCAAATCCATGGAGTCCAGGTATCCATCTCTATGCATCCTAGACAATCTTGTTTCATTTATGTGTCCTAGTCTACAGTGCCAACGATAAGATTGATTATCCGTCCTAGGTCGTTTCACATCTATATTGAGCACTTCATTTCCCATTTCCAACACATACAATCCATTTATTAAAGAAGCAGTACCGTAAACCATATCATTCAAAATGATAGAAAAAGTACCATTCCTAATACTGAAAGTATATCCATCTTGTTCTAAACAAGAAATTGAAATAATGTTTCTAGAAATTTGCGGAACATAAAGACAATTATTCAAATGCAATAAAAGGCCCGTAGGCAAAATAAGGTCAGCATCTCCAACTGAATGAGCAGCAACTCTTGCTTCATTACCAACGCGGAGATCCACCTCGTTTCTATCCAATCTCCTTGGGCTCCTAAGTACCTGCAACATATTGCAGATATGAGAACCACATCCGGTATCCAATACCCATGAGGATGGATTAGCATAAGAATAATTTATCTCAATCATGAAAATACCTGAGGCAGAAGCATCACCATGCTTCTTGTCCTTCACATTGTTCAGGTAGTCTGGACAATTCCTCTTCCAGTGGCCTTTCTTGCCACAATGGAAGCACTCAGGATCACCCTTGTCCTTAGGTGCCTTCTTACCCTTCTTCTTGCCCTTCTTCTTCTTGGATTTTCCTTTGGGCTTAAGGGGGTCACCTTTTGCAGGCTCCTTACCCTTTCCCTTGGCCTTGCTAGGCCCACCAATCAAAAGAGCCTGTGTCCTATCCTTCTTGATAGACACTTCAGCTGTTGTTAACATGCTTAACAACTCAGGCAAGCTCACTTGCATCCCATGCATATTGTAATTCATGATGAATTGACTGAAGGAAGGTGGAAGTGAGGTGAGGACTAAGTCATTACTTAGCTCGGCATCCATGATGAAGCCTAGGTTTCCTAGCTTCTCAATCAGCCCGATCATCTTGAGAACATGGCTGGCAACAGACATGCTCTCAGTCATCCTACAAGAGAACAGTTCTCTTGAGGCCTCATACCTCTCATGCCTGCCTTTAATATCATACAACTCCTTGAGATGTACGATAATAGAGGGAGCATCCATATGCTCATGCTGCTTTTGCAGTTCAGGCGACATGGATGCCAACATGATGCATACTGCCATCACATTGTCATCCAAGTGCTGTTGATGGGTTACGAAATCAAATTCCGCAAACCCTTCTTCCCCTTCCCGTGGAGCTACGGGTATTACAGCATCTAAAACGTAGGCAATCTTTTCGGCCCTTAGAACTATTCTTAGGTTCCGATACCAGTCCATAAAATTCGAACCGGTCAGTTTATTCGTATCGAGTATTGAACGCAGTGACAGTGGATTAGTCATACTATAAGCTGAAAAGGATGTAAAGATAGTTTTAGTTAATATACGGTTATGTAGTTAAAAGCAAATTATTAAAGACTTGAAATAATTTGCCCCTCCCACTATTTTATCTAAGTCAATGACCCTTCCTTTTGACTTAGGGTTAATCTACTTTAGATTTTACCTTAGTGGGTTTAAGAGTGCGATTATTTATTTTAACCTCCGTCTGAGACCGCAAGATTAATTTAAATAAAGGGTTGATCTTTATCAACAGTATCTCATACCCTCTCTTAACTTTAGGTTGACAACTCTTTGTCACTTAGTGGTGCATCTCATGCAACCAACCTAGCACCATTACCCTAAGCACATAAGTCCGGCTGTGCCTGCAACTTATGTCTTAGTTAAGCATTAAACCAGCACCCTAAGTGTCTTACACTTCAAACACTACTCTAGCTCAACGAAATAGTGGGTCCCAACTGAGTTGTGGAGCACCACTACGTAGAAGGGTTTTGAGTAGCATTGGTGGTGGGAGATAATCATATGCTTAATTATTTATTCCTTTTAAGGGTTCCTTTTATCTTGGGGTTAATTAGGTCCCATCAAACGCATATTGTAAGTTATCATGCTAGTCGTTACCTATGTCAAACATCTATCGGTATACACTAGTCGTTATTGGACAAACATAATAACCATACAAACGCGATTTGCCCAATTTATGCATACTAGACGTTCTAATCATACATACATATAAACAGTTTATATTGAGATAGCCATGGTGCTCGCGCTTTTGTCCTTTTTGCTTCTTTAAGCAACGGCCGCTTGTCGTCTATACGCCACTAGCCTATTTCTCTAATTACAAATAATTAAAGAAACTCCATAACACTTTGGAGGAACAAAATTACAAAATTTAAATTACAAATATACTTGTAAATTAAAATGCGCGATTACACATAAATTTAAAATTCAAAAAAAAATTCAAATCCGGGCACCATGACCATCCCCTTCCTGTTTGTACCTGAAAAGTTCAAAACTTGCAAACACAAACATTATATTATCACATAACATTTTCACATGTATTTTGACATTTAACATTTAAACATCAAAATAACATCAAGATTCATAATCTTAAATTTCTCATTGGCCGAATTTAAAAACAATTTCAATTCAAATTTTGTTAATTCTTTCTTAAAGAAAACAAAATTAAACCATGCATGTAGCCATATATCCCTACATGGCCGAATCATATAGGTAACTATATGATAAATTTTTACCAAAATTTCATGCATATAATCATGACACAATTCATGGAGAAAAATAAGAAATCATTCAAGGTACTCTTAGTACCCTCCATGGTCGAATCTACCCTTTCAAAAAGGGTGTTCCTTTTAGAACTTTCATAAAGAAAAGAAACTAAACCATGATGCATAATGTTTTATGAACACAGAATCAAATTTTCATGTTCATAAAAACAAAAACTTTAACACTTTAAAGGATTTGTGATTCAAAATCCACATGCAGAATTTAAACTTTAACCCTTTAAAGATTTTTGACCGTGAAAGACTCTTTTCACAAACAAGGTACCATCACCCGTCGATGGTAAAGCAACCGGGCTCTGATACCACTTGAAAGTAAACTGGCCTTTGAAGGCCGATGCATGTAAGGTGTAAAATAAAAATTTTACTGCGGAACATACATGCACACATAGGTTCATGCTTTAAGACAACATGATGTTACCTTGTTTTGGCCTGATCAGTCAGGGAGATGAGATGTCAGGCTTGAAGGGTTCAAACCCTCTAATGGTGATCCACACCACCGTTCGTCTATGATGCAAGAACTCTTTCTTGAAAGCCACCAGATGAACACCACAATGAGGCTTGCTATGCGCACAAGTGGTGAGGGTGGAGGCTAGGTATCCTGTTTGGAAAGGTGTACTGAGCTACCCTACAGAATGGTGCATAGAGGAGGAGAGTTGGCTTGGTTTTCCAATTAAACCTAAGGTGAGGAACATGTCTATTTATGCGCACCCTTTGGAGAGGAGGAGGGAATTCATTCATTCAAAATGAAAAACAAACTTTCAAATTTCTTTGAAAGTTGTGCATGAAACAGTGTGATAAGGTGGAGCTGTTGCAAAACAAACTTTGCCAACAACCTCCAATCTTATCCACATGAATTTAAATTCAAATTAATTTAAACTTAAATTCATAAACTATCATATAGTATATAGTTTTCATGCGCATAATTCAGCCCTATAAAGGGTCCAAATACATTGAGCAGTTGCATTCAAAATTTGAATCAACTTACCCACTGATTCTCTCAACCACCAAATCTGAATGGAGGTTTGTTTTAAGTGATAAGATAACACTCTTATCACTTAAAAGTGGTGCACCAAACAGCCTAGGGAGAGCCTCCAAAGATGCTTCTTCATCCAAGGAATATGCTCCAATAAGATCCTGTCTTATCCTTTTGTTATGAAACAAATTTTCAAAACCAATTCAAATTCGAATTCAAACACTTGAATTCAAACGTTCAAACATTCAAATTCAAAATTCAAAATTTCAAAATTCAAATTCAAAATTCGAATTTCAAAATTCAAATTCAAATTCAAATTTTAAAATTCAAATTTCAAATTTCAAATTTCAAATTCAAAATTCGAATTTCGAAATTCAAATTCTAAATTCAAATTTCAAAATTCAAATTTCAAATTCAAAATTCGAAATTCAAATATTTGATTATTAATTTAACTAATTAAATTAATTAGTAATGGCTTGGACTATCCAAGCCCATTACTAAACTCCATGCACCACCCACCCATTTAGATGGGCTTCCAAACAGCTTCTTGGGCTAATAACATTATTAGGCCCAATACCTTTAAAGCTAGTCCATCATAACTACAAGGTGTTAGTGTGTGACCCATTAGGTCCAACTTAGCTACTGACATAACTGGGCTTGGGCCCAACAAGCCCACAACCCAATTAATGACAACACAGAGCACTAGCAATGCTTTGTTGCCCCAGAACTAGTCAGATTAATGACTTGATCATCCTATTGCACATATTTGGTTACCGTATGTATTTCCCTTCGTCTCGGTTATCTTCCCATTAACCTAGGGTAAGGAAATGTATCAACCCCTGCGGTTTAGGGTAAGCTTTATTCGAAATAGGGAATCTTCAATTTACTGACTCTAAAGGCAGATCATCTCATGATCTCTTTTACTATGCATAGATTCCCGAGTCCCTGTAAATGTCATCCCGATTTCTCCGGTTTACAGATAACCTAATCTCTCACAGAGATTTGACGAATTCCTTCAGCTTATTACCCTAGCCCTGTGCCCTTTAAGGACACGCCCAACAGTATACCTATGAGTCTCCATGTTTCAGGCAGACGAGGTATACAATCAAAACATGCCTTCAAGAACACAGTCTAGGTAATAACTTCTGGTCTAAGGAAAGACACACCCAAACATAAAGAGATTACTCTAATGACACTATCTGTGAGATTTCCTCATAGAGTCTCTTTTGGGTCTGTTCAGTGCGAGCTATACTCTTATAGGTCCACCCACGACTTTAGCTAAGATATCTCCATATCTGCAGCTCATGAGGTCTTTACCTTGTATCCATGTACAAGTAGATAAGTCGTACTAGTCTTTACTCGAGATCACTGATCCCCAAACTCAGTGTCTCTAGACTAGGAACATATAATTAGGAATAGACATGCAATATCCTTGAATCCTCATGATCGTGATCTCATCACAGATACTCAAGAGATACCTGTTCTATTCCAAGGGGTTTATCCAGTTCATTCATATAATATTAACAGTAATATCGAGACACAATATGAAACTGAATAAATAGTGCTTACATTTATTTGCGACAAATAAAGTTCTACATCTAGTGTCCTTTATTTAATCAAAAGATTGTCTCTAGGACACCCATATGCTAACAAAGCGTGCCATTGAATTTTGAGCTCGAGGTTTGGATATAAGTTATAAATGGTACATAGGACTAGAAAATATGATTTGTGGCGAAAATTGATGAAAATTAGTGTGTTTGGGGAAACGTGCCCACGGTGCGCATAACAGCTTAAAACTGCGATTTCTTCGAACGACCGGAAAAATCCAGATTCATCTGATCAAGGGAAATTAAAGGACAATGGTTAATCTTAAAAATTAGAGTTTCTAATTAGTTTATGAAATTACGAACGTTTACGGAATAGGAGGGAGATTCGAATTAGTTTGAAATCGCGTGAGGTGGAGGTGGGGCCCACCTCACTTAAGTGGACCTTGCCACTTGGACCACACCACCAACCAGCTCCTTGCCTCTCCTCCCTCCTTCGAGAAACCCGCGTCCTACTCCAAGGAAGGGAGATTTTTCTTCCAAATATTCTCTTCCTCCTAACTCCCTCCATACTCTTTCAAATCCAACAAAGTTTGTCACCAAAATTGTTGGAAATCACCATCCAAACACATCCCACCAATTAGTTTTCGTTCAAACTCACTCATTTGGGAGAAAAGAAGCAAAATCAGCCGCGTCCCTTGGAGGAAATTTGAGGTTTTTGGAATTGTGTGTTCAAGTCATTGCTTGGGGATCACTTGGAGGGGTCCTAGGCCAAGCTTGTGAGTATATTTCAACACAGTTCATGGATGATTCATGAACTTTAATTTTGAAAACCTAGAGCATGAGTTGTGTGATTGATGTAGTTAGAGAGCTCAAATTGAAATTGTGTATTAGATAAATGTGGCTTAGAATAATGTTTTAGAGTGATTGATGTGATAAAAATTATTGATGAAATTGGGATTTTAACTTAGTAAAGTTTTGGTTGTGGTTCATGACTTTGTGAATTTGATTGGTTGTAGGATTGTGTAATTGAGTTGTTGAGTGTTTGTATGAGTTAATAGTAGGATTGTATGATGTGTGGAGGAATGAAATTGAATTGAATAACCCTTGGTGTGAGGCCACGAACATTTCGACCAAGTGAGCAATCTTGGGGGGTTTGATGTTGTGAAATTATGTGATGATGTTTTGTAGTGTTAATTGGCAATCAGATGAGTTGTGTGTTGAGTGGGTGCATTGGAAGTTAAAGAAAAATACTTGGAGTGTGTGAGAGTGTACATTGGACCTAGAAGGAAATAATTGGAAAAATGATGTGATTGTGTAGGATGGAAATTAGGACCTAAAATGGTGTTGTGGCCTTAGGATGCTGAACAAAAATTAAAAGAAAATTAAGAAAAATATTTTTAAAAAATAGCCTATGTTGGCCGAACCAACCATGTGGGGGGGGGGGGGATTTTGGCACTTTGTAATCTTGGTTGATTTAACCTTGTATTGATGATTCTTGCATGATCATTGTAGGTTGCCTCCCTCGGATTTGAACTCGGAACCGTGTGCTTGGTGGGTTGCCTTTGGTCCCGGACCAAAGGGATTTTGGTAAGTGGTCTTGAACCTATGCATGTGTAATTGATAAACTTGCATATATCTTGGTTGGTTGAAATTGAAATGGAAATGGCCTATGTGTAGGCATTTCTGGTGAACCAAGCCTGGTGATACTATGATTGGGAGCTATCAAGCGGAGGAGATTATTAAGATAATCTCTTGGTACTGGGGTGTGATCCCCATGTGTGCTCCACCATGCCCGTTGAGGGTAGTGGTAGGAGGTGTATGTGAATAGTGTAGTATAACATGATCATGCATATTGTATGTATAGTGGTACATAGGATGTACCGAGTCTCTGGCAGTAGACAATTGCCTTCGGGCGTTACGGACTTCCACTGGATAGGTCTCCATGAGGGAGTTCCAGTTGACCTGGGGTCGTGGTGTGTCATCCATAGAGGAGCACACTAGGAAGTCTCGGGTGTATATGGATGGAGGGTGCCTTGGTTGATGTTTTGGGAACACTTCCTTGGTTTGGGAACCTGTAGGCTATATGCTGAGGCCAATAGGCCGGACGTTGCGTGGCTTTGGCATTGACAATTACAGTTTCGTCGTATTTGTTTCCCTATGCTTCCCTACTTCACTAATTCCCTTGCTTTATCCCGTTTTAAATGTTGTATTATGTTATTGATATGCATCGAAGTGAGCCATTGAGCGGAGTATTCTCAAGAACCTCTGGGTTACTGAGATATATTCGTATATCTCACCCCGCTTTGGGGATTTTATTTCAGGTAGTGCCAGTGGTGTTGGAGCGACGGGCAAGAGGCCCGTAGGATGAGCTCACGGATTTATGGTGGATTTCGTATTTTGGGGTCACATGGCCTAGGCTAGACTTAGGACATGAACATCGTTTTGAGTTGGGATTATTATCTGTCATCTTTGTTCAAGTTGTATTTTGCCTAAGTTTAGTCATTTATTTATCATGATTTATTTTGGTGTCTCATTATGTATATTTAGAGGATTATTGTAATATTTGTAAAGAAGCTTGTAATTTGTATTATGGAGACTTGATGTAATATTGAAGCATGCTATACGATGAAAGGGCAGTAGGCCTATTCTAGGATTGATTTATGTTTTATGTTTCAAGAATGCATGTAAATTGATATTGTGATTGAAATTAGTTAACTTTGAAAAAGTAAGCAATGATTATGTATGTTGATCAAATGAAATATAAATTTTGAAGGATTGTAAGAGCACCAAGGCATTGCTGGTACTTGAGTGCCACCCATGTTTATTAGGTACCATTTGAGGTTAGATAACACACTTGTAAAAGTGGGATTTATTGGCAGAAATCGGGTGAACATTGGGAGATCATATCTCCCTCCACAAAGGTCCAATAGGGACGTGTCATACACTGTTTTAAAGTTTGAGATGTCAACTACCTTGTGCTAGAGTTTGAGAACCATAGGAAATATGCACTGCCCTGTAGAAGCCTGAGAAAATTGACTGTTCAGAACGCCCTGCACATGGGGCTGTCTGTGGCCATTTTTGGAAAATATATTCCTGCTTTGTTTCTTGGTCAAATTAGGTGTATGATATGTCAAACTGAAGCTTGAGGTGTCTAGTTTACTGTACAAAAATTTGAGAGCAATTGCTAGAGTAGATTTTCCACAATCGTTGATGGAGTGTGGGCTGCTTGGAGCCCTATTTGAGGTTGGCTGGCATATTTGCTTGTCCAACTTCAAACGATGATAACCGGAGCAACCAAGAACTTTATGAATCATCTGATGGCTTGTTAGAAAGATAATTAAGTTTTGAATAACATACTAAAATATTAGAGGCGCGCGTCATGCGATTTATCCGCAGTAATTAAAATACCGAACCATGTTCGGATAGGTAGAAAATGTAAAAGTGAGAATTTAGCTAAGTGGGTTTATGGGAGCCCCTTAGTGACTTGAGAGAAGTGTTTTATGATATTTATACTTTTTAAATTATTATTCCGCAAAAAGTCATTAGTTACGGTCACAACTTTTATTTATTACGCTTTATTATTGTTTTAAATGCTCGCGTAATACAAAGGAAAAAGTTTATTCTCATTTTTATGAATGAATTGTTGTGATTGTAACTGCGCCTAATATTATAATCAATGTTAACAATACCAGTGCACAACAGGCTGTCTCACTTGCCCTGTCCTTGATCTGATCTTGACACCTGACCCATAAATACCTATTTTTTTTAAACTGGATTTAAATACTGACCCAACTTATTTAATAATTGACCCATTGACCAAAAACTTGGAAAACACTGTATTTAAACTGTATTTCAAATCACAATCTCAGTTCCTATTTAAACTGTATTTTATTTTTGGAAAACACTGTATTTTAGGTATACTGTAACAGAAATGTACAGAATTAGGGGAAGTAAGGAGAGGGATAGAGAGATAGAAGGTAGAGAGAAGTTCTGAATATTTTCTATGCATTATATCTCAGCCTATTGGCTATATTTGTAGTGTTCTCATACATGAGTAAATAAGTGGACATTTAATGGACTACTATTAAAAGGCTCCTATTTTTATTTATCTGGGCCCTTTGTTCCCCTCAGCCCATCACAAAGTCCTGAAACTTAATGGGCTTCTTCTTCACGCGTTTTCCCACCTGGCCCACCTTTATTGGGCTCGTAACATCACCGCACGCCTCCAATCCAGACTTGTCCTCAAGTCTGATGCTCTTATCCCCACGTGGCTGATGTCCATTGAACGTCGAAGTCGGCACACTGCTGAGTAATGAATGCTGGTCAGGAAGTGGTTGGGAAAAGCCTGCCACATCCAAGGGTGTTGGTTTTGCCGACACTGGGAGTTGTTTTGGAGCCGTTGATTGTGGAATCTGACGCGTTGGGAAGGGAGTATTTGGTGGACAGATGAGAGAGACTTCATTACTGTCTCCTTTGGCTTTCCCAGACGTAACGTCTGCATCCGTTCCCATTTCCCTTGTGTTATTATCTTCTCCGCTGTGTTTCTTTGCATCTTCCAGAGACGGTTCAGAACACAAACCTGCAGTTGTGTTTGTGTTTGCCGCTGCGCTTGAGTTTCCCTTTGTTGTAGAGACATGAGCCCCTGTGTCATCACCCCATTGTGGGAGGTGGCCTTTAGTTGGAAAAATCGAGTCTTTATCTTCCCATGTTGAGTCCTCTGGCCGCAGATCTTCCCATTGCACCAATACTTGTGAGATTCGCTCACCGCGTCGCCAGATCTGGCGTTCTCCCATTACTGCACACGGTTTATGGACGAGGGCATCGTCTGTCGTTCCGGATGGAAGCGGATGGATCTGAACCGAACGGCTCGTGTGGTAGGGCTTCAACACTGACACATGAAAGACGGGATGAATTCGGGCCGAAGGGGGTAACTTTAGCCTATACGCCACAGATCCGATGCGTTCCTCCACCTCAAATGGGCCATAGTACCGCAGAGCTAACTTTTGGGCAGAACGGCGAGCGATCGACAGTTGACGGTGTGGCTGCAAACGTAGTAACACCAAATCACCGCAGGTAAAAACCCAATCTTTTCTTTTTTTATCCGCCTGGGCTTTCATGGTTTGCTGAGCTTTGAATAAATTGGTTTTCAATGTGTTTATGAGGGTCATCCGTTCGGACAAGGTGGAATCCACCGCTTCATTGGCTGATGTTCCCAAACAGTACGCTAGGAGATTGGGTGGAGCGCGGCCGTACATGGCTTGGTAAGGGGTCATGCCCGTCGAAGAATGGAAAGACGTGTTGTAGTGATACTCGGCAAGGCTAAGGAACTTGGACCATGCTGACGGATGCGAGTGGGAGAACGCGCGCAGGTAACTTTCTAAGCACCGATTTACTCTTTCGGTTTGTCCATCTGTTTGTGGGTGGTAACTCGAGCTAAACTTGAGGGTGGTCCCCTGCAGTTTAAACAAGGAACGCCAAAAGTCACTGAGAAATAACGGGTCTCGATCTGAAACAATGGACTCGGGCATGCCGTGTAATTTGCCAACAAAATCCCAGAACAGTTGAGCAACCTTGGCGGCAGAATAGTGACTTGGAAGAGCTATGAAATGTGCGGCCTTGGAGAACCTGTCAACGACAACCAGAATAGCTGTGTGACCCCCCGAAACTGGTAAGTGGGTAATGAAGTCCATGCTTAAATCTGTCCATAAACTATCTGGTAACTGTAAGGGCTGTAATAATCCCAGTGGGGAATGGTTTGGGGCTTTCAGTTTTTGACATATATCACAATGAAGAATGAAATGCTTAACATCCTTGCGTAAACCCTTCCAGGTAAAGTTCCTGGTGATGCGATGGACTGTAGCCTGGACACCTGAATGTCCACCTTGGACGGAGCTGTGGAAATCCAGGAGAAGATGCGGTATGAGGGACGAACCTGCTGGAATGAAGATCCTGGACCGGTGGAAGAGGATGCCATTCCGATAACGCCACTCCGGCAGATCTTGAGGATGTTCTGTAATCTCTTTAATAAGCATAGTAGCATAAGGATCAGAAGTGTACTCAGTCTGTAATAATTGTGTGTGTTGTAGCCTAGGGCCAGAGATGGCCAATAGCTGGGGTTTGTGAAGTGAAAAACCCCCATCCGGCAGACGGGAAAGGCTGTCGGCCACCACATTTGTCTTGCCACTCTTATATGAGATAGTGTAATGGAAGCCCAAGAGCTTCGATAAAAACTGTTGTTGCTCCGGGGTTTGGATGACCTGATTCATCAGGTTATGCAAACTCTTATGATCCGTCCGGATGACAAAATGTGAGCCAAGGAGATACTGACGCCATTTGCTAATGGCAGATGTAATCGCAAACATCTCCCTCACATAGACCGATTGACCCTGCATGGTTGAGGATAATTTCCGACTGTAAAAGGCTATGGGTCGATCCTTTTGAAGCAACACAGCACCTATGCCTACCCCAGAGGCATCAGTCTCCACCACGAATGGTTCCCCAAAATCCGGGAGAGCTAAAATGGGCGCTGTCACCAAAGCCCGTTTAAGGCTGTCAAAGGCCGCAACCGCCGTAGGAGACCAAGAAAAACCAGCCTTGGACAGGAGATCGGTTAACGGGGCTGCTATGGTTGCATAGTTTTGAATGAACTTTCGGTAATAGCCGGAAATGCCAAGAAATGCTCGCACATGGGTGGTATTTGTGGGAACAGGCCAGTCGATGATGGCCTTCAACTTATCAGGATCAGGGGATACACCAGTCCCTTTAATAATATGGCCCAAATAAGGAATCTCTGTTTGAGCAAAAATGCATTTTTCCCTCTTCGCAAAAAGGGAGTGATCGCGCAAGGTATCGAACACTATTTGAAGATGAATTAAATGCTGCTCTGGGGAGGAGCTGTAAACAAGGATATCATCAAAGAAGATTACCACAAATCTTCTAAGATACTCCGAAAAAATGCCATTCATAGTTGCCTGGAAAGTGGACGGAGCATTTGAAAGGCCGAAAGGCATTACTAAGAATTCAAAATGTCCATGATGTGTGCGAAAGGCAGTCTTGTGAACATCTTCTGTCTGCATTTTGATTTGATGGTAACCTGAGCGAAGGTCAAGTTTAGAAAAAAGAGTGGCTCCGTGAAGCTCGTCCAGAAGTTCATCAATGGTGGGAATGGGAAACTTATCTTGGACAGTAATGGCATTAAGAGCGCGATAGTCCACACAAAATCGCCAAGTGCCATCCTTCTTTTTAACAAGTAAAACTGGTGAACTGAAAGCGGAGTGACTAGGACGAATTACCCCTGCCTGCAACATTTCTGTTACTAGTTTCTCAATTTCTGCCTTCTGGTAATGAGGATAACGGTAGGGCCGGACTTGAACTGGTTTGGAGCCCGGTAACAAATGAATATGGTGATTATACCCACGGTCAGGTGGCAATGACGTGGGTGAGCTGAACACATCATGGAAAACGTGCAGCAGTTGTTCCAGCTCATGGGGAAAACCCTCAGAAGTCTGTTGGGAAATAACAGTTTCAGTTTGAGCGCTGAGGCACATTAAACACGTTAAAATAGAATCATTCTGCAGTAATTTTTGTAGCTGTGATGAACTAATGTGGCTAGGGTTGTCTGTGGTGTCACCTTTTAATAAAACCTGTGAATGATTATGAGTAAAAGACATAGTTAAAGCAGAATAATCTGTGACAATAGGGCCCAAGGTGGATAACCACTGTACCCCCAAGACAACATCTGCTCCCTTTAGCTCTATGACATATAAATCAATCAAAAATAGATGAGATTGGACTTCAATAGGTGTTGCAATACAGTTAGCTGAACATAGTAGAGTATCCCCATTACCAACATGGACCTTAAATGGTGATATAGCATGTAGCGTTAAATGTAGATATTCAGCCATACGGTGGGTAATAAAATTGTGAGTACTGCCTCCATCCACCAAAATTTGGACCTGTTGGCCACCAATATTACCTGAAAGGCGAAAAGAATTAGTGGAACGGTGTCCAAAAAGAGCATTAAAACTGATCGCATGGGCCAATTCCTCAGTGGGTGAGGGTGATGGTTCTGGATCCGGGGATGTTTCATGCCCCTCTTCGTCATCAACTGGGTCCTCATCCGTTCCTTCCAGATACAACAGGGTGGGACGTCCTTTACATTTATGGCCAGGGAAAAATCTTTCATCACAATTATAGCATAAATTTTTCTCACGGCGAGCTGCCATCTCCGTTGGAGATAGGCGTTTAATGGGGATTGATGGTAAGGCTGGTGGTGGTTTGGGATTCATTATGTGGGGAATAGTGGTAAGTGGTTGGGCTGCAATTGGAGAATTAGTAAATGGGGTGGGGAAATTTGGTGGTCGGTTGTTCCACGATCTGTTAGGTTTTGACTCAGCAAATTGATCTTCATAGACTTTAGCATAAGCAAAAGCTGCTGTCACATCTTCAGGTCTATGGACCAGCACAGCTCGTCGAATATGAGATTTCAACCCAGATATGAACAGACTCTTACGCATTATAGGCGTAAGATCTGGAACACGTCGAGCGTTTAATTCGAAAGCTGCCTGAAAATCTGCTACAGAACCTATTTGTTGGAGTTTGGCTAAAGATCCTAACGGATCCTCGAATTCCGAAGGTCCAAATCGGTGGTGTAGGGCTTGCACAAATGAGGCCCAATCAGGAAACTCAGCATTGCCCATGAGTGCTTCAAACCAACAAGATGCAGGCATGTCCAAATTAAAGGAAACTAAATCAAGGCGATCTAGATCTGGAACCTGATGGTAACGAAAATAGCGTTCCACTGCAAATAGCCATGGACCAGGATCTCCTGAACCAAATCTGGGAAAATCCATTTTCATGGAACGAGGAGGTGGATGGCGGGGTGCTCCAACCGCGTTTCCTGGACCGGCACCCAAAACCCCTGCATTCTGGTTATGAACCAGATTCGCCAATTGAGTCTGCATATTCTGAAGGAGTGTATACACATCCTGGATCTGGTTGTTCATCACAGTAATTCGCTGGTTATTTTCATCAAATCTGAGATTCTGGGTTACTTCGAACGTTTCCAATCTGTGGTCAAGTGTCCTTTCCAGCGCAACAAATTTCTGATCATGGGATTGAATCTGGGTAGTCAAATCTCGGAGGCGAGTATTGTCAGCCATCGCCTCTCAATGAAAGCACCAATGTAACAGAAATGTTCAGAATTAGGGGAAGTAAGGAGAGGGATAGAGAGATAGAAGGTAGAGAGAAGTTCTGAATATTTTCTATGCA
Source organism: Gastrolobium villosum (assembly GCA_032173675.1). Lineage (NCBI taxonomy): Eukaryota > Viridiplantae > Streptophyta > Magnoliopsida > Fabales > Fabaceae > Gastrolobium > Gastrolobium villosum. The sequence continues at coordinate 27,018 of JAVKPL010012454.1, read as the reverse complement.
TTATATCTCAGCCTATTGGCTATATTTGTAGTGTTCTCATACATGAGTAAATAAGTGGACATTTAATGGACTACTATTAAAAGGCTCCTATTTTTATTTATCTGGGCCCTTTGTTCCCCTCAGCCCATCACAAAGTCCTGAAACTTAATGGGCTTCTTCTTCACGCGTTTTCCCACCTGGCCCACCTTTATTGGGCTCGTAACATATACACACACAACACACAAGATGGGTGGATATTATATGACATAAACATCACGATAATGTTCTAAAGTTTCAAATCATGTAATGATATCCACACGAGATGACCAAGGCAATGAAAAAAAATTATTACACTAGTGTGAATAAACTACACTCATTAATATGAAAGAATTAATTGATGACTATAATCTATTATCTAACAATGATTTTATACCTTTGATTAATTTACATAAAAAAATATGTATTAGTATCTGGGATGAAGTTTTGAACTTGTAGTTTTGCTATCTGATGGTGAAAGAAGAATTGTTAAGAACTCATAACCAACTTGTTCAGAATGCTGAAAATATCCACTACGAAGAGGATTGTTCTTATTAGTGGGTGGATTAATTGTTGCTGTTAGAGGGATAAACATCTGATTTGAAAGTGGTGGAGAAGCAGAATTAGTATTTAGACTTTTATCATGTAAATCATCTATCCATTACTTGTACTTCCTGCTGACTCCCTCATCTCTCTCTTATGTTTCCTTGAAAGAGGAGAATCAACCCACAGATTTGCAAAGCATTGTGAAAACGGACGTGGCCAAAACACATAAAGATCGGCTCGCTCATAAGGACATCTCTATCCGGATAGAGGATAGTCTAGATCGATTCATAGATAGATTTCTATCCATATAGATAGGTATCTCCGTGGATAGAGATAAGGATAGGGATCCATCTAGATCTTGCTTGATTCACTATTTCAATTTTTCTTGTTTCTTATTGATTGCCTTTTTGACGACAAATTTTAAATCTTAATGCAGGCAAGGTACGTAGTTCTCAACCATAAGGGAGAAGGAAACATCATTTTTAAATTCTTACTTGCTGGGTCGGAGCATAGACGAGCAAGCAGAGCCCAGGATACAGGGACGCCCGTCATAGAGCAATCGACTAGAAGTAGAAGACTGTTGGCCTGAGAGAAGGCGACCTCCCTCGGGAAACATGGCCCAATTTCTCTTCTTTCTTTTTGATTACCTTCCTCGCGTATGTATAAGACCGAATCCGTTCGATTTTGAATTTTCAAAAGGACTCCTCGAAAAGTTAAGGATTATGCACGTGGAATACTCCTTTCCATTTCTTCTTTCTTTAAGGGAGCAGTTCCAGAAGTTGAACTTTTTTCGATGGGCCCCCTATCAATTGGCATTGAAGTAGGCAAGGCCAATCCATCTGTTAAGTAAGTTGGTTCTAGGTCAAAAGCTAGTGTAAAAGATTTCTTTTTCCTCCTAAGCCCTAAAAGTGCTTCCGCCTTACCTGGAGTTGAAGTTACCGTTGGAGGCCTTTGAGTTCCAGTCTCAGTAGTGGTCTTCCCTATATGTATGTACAGGGGAGTAGTTAGTTGCGAGTGTTAGAAAAAAGTGCTTTAATCCAGCCGAGCCTGTTCCATCAAGTGATTTTAGGTAAACTGATTCTAGGGCTCACGATCAGATATCCCTTTGGAGGGATATCGCTTTTCTTCCGAAAGTATGAGTTTCTTAATTCCATTTTTCTGCTATTCGCATTGAAACAGCAGTTGAAGTAGTGGCATTCCCAATATTAATATTTGTACAAGTGCTCCTAATGGCCATTGCTAAGTCCGCAAGTAAGCCAATTATAGATTTCTTCTTCTCTTTCCAAGCTAGGGATTTAGTTCCAAGGGAGGGCTAGATCAAGCGCATCTAGTCTTGGAGAAAAAAGGGCATCCAATGCTTCTGCCATCGAATAAGGTTAAGCCACTACAATAACAGTGGGAGGATTTCTCCCAGGGAATTCTGTCACATCCCTATAGCCAGAGTCATTCGTTGGAGTTTCTTTGCCCTTTCCCTTTATAGACAATGAAAGTGTCCCTTAATCTCGACTAGTCCTTCCTTGTTATTTTCGTAGCAGTCCCGCTAACGGTAATCCCTACCCTTAGAGATTTTCAATTTGAGTTGCTTTTGCCCTTGCTTGAACTAGCTAACTTTATCCTCCAATGGAAAAAATCCCGCTTTATTACTATATGGTTATAAAGAAAGAGAAGAGAACTGGGTAAAGTAATCGTATTGTATTCTATACTAAGGAGAAGCTAAAGTCCAAAATGTTTCCTCTCCTTGTCAAGCAGAAAATCATAGCCATAGCTTTCACTGTCTTACTCGCTGGCAACTGCCACTGCAAGCAGAGGGGCTTCAGGGATTACCTCAGCTCAGTGGAAAGCGAAGGGTCAAATCCTGGAGAAGGCAAGGGAATGGAACTGCTTATCTCAGAAAATGAAGAGAAACTTAACTGACTAGCTTGCCTAGGATCCCTATTTACCCAAGATACTTAAAGGCTTGAAAGTCAAGACACTGCGCTTACCCTAGGAAATCAATACCTCACTAAACATTATAAAGAAAACTACCTTGACACACTCCTTACAACTCTTATATCTATCTTTAATGGGGGATTCGCTTGCACAAGGAAAGCCTTGCTTCTTTCCTCGTAATGAAAGTCACTCCCATGATTAATTGATAGAAGAGACCAGAAAGGGGTGATAATAAATAGATTCGTGGAATGGGATCCGGATCTAAGAGTTCTCCTTCCTTGTGGCTACCTTCCTTCAGCTGCAATAACTATATCATCTCTATCTCTTTCTAACTTCAAGTACCGATCTTCTATCAAAGAAACCTTTCCATAAGGGCCCTTGGTTTAGTCCAGTCTGCATTCTTCGCTTAGTGTCAATCTTTTATGATACAGTTAGGCTCTTCATAAGATAGCCAAGGGTCATTTTCCTATTAATCAAGTAAAGGAGATCAAATTTCACTCTAATAAATCGATCTGAATCAGCTTAGCCAAAGAAAGGCTGACCGAGGGGTAGCATCAAGAGAAGAGCTACTCCCATAAGACTGCTATTATCAAGATAAAGCGTAGATACATTAGAGCTCGCTCTTCTCTAAGACCATATCAGGTATATAATATAGTCCTATATTTCCAGCTAAAGGAAATAGAGAGTCTAAGCCCCTGTCCCTTTCTCCCCTACTTGCCTAACCTAAAACGCCTAAAAAGGCAGGGGACTTAGCTACTAGTCCGAAAGCCAGAAGCCGAAGGAAAATGAGACTAGCTTAGACTAGGGAAAGAGCGGCTAGCTAACTAGCTGATAGAGATGGAAAACCTACCTTTTCACTAAGAGCTGCTCGAGAAGAAGCTGTGGTGGAGCTAGTGCTTCATACCTTACTAGACAAGGAAGGAAAGGAAGAGAAGTACGGGAGAGAAAAGAAAAAGGAAATTGAAAACTTTAACAAGACTCTCAGACCAAGGAAAGGAACTGCTAGAGGAAAACTACCTCAGGCTTACACTAAGGCAAGTAATCCAGTTGCTTCAGTAGAGTACGTTGATCCAGATACATACCAATCTCAAAAACATTTTCAAGACCAAGTGCCATTAAAGAAAGATCCATAGCCCGCAGTAGCAAGAGATACATACCCCCTAGCCAGATCCATACATGGATTATCGCGAGTGTGATTCAACAAAGTTTTCTGCTCGAGAGGCAGATCCAAAGCTAGTAGCTTCCCTAAGAGCATACTTAGGTTCGCTGGCGAAGGTATGCTACTAAGCATAGTAAAGATGAGTGACTATATGCAGTCCGGCCTTTAAAGTCAACACTAGGAAAACTCAGATTAGCAGGATCATCATATCCTTCTCACGAAGAAGCAGTCTCACCTCCTATAGGTATAGGTACTTAGTTCTTTCTCGATACCATGAACGTTCTTGGTCTAAGAACAAGTAAGGGGAGGTCATTTTTTTAGTTACCACTTTCTTTTTAGTTTGGCTATTTACTTATTAGATAGAATGTGCGCGCGCCTTAGGCGAGGGTAAGCAAACCAAGAAGACTCACTCCAAGAGGAATCAATCGCCTGAAAGAAGGAAAACTCTGAAATCTCCTAAGGAAGGTGGATCAGCCAGAAGTAGTGCATGAGCTTTCAGATGGAATGAATGTAGATCACTGACTCAAGGCTTGAGCCCATAGAGCAAATAACAAAGAGAGAAGAAGCAATCTAAAAGAGAACAGAAAGAAGAATAAACTTGCTAAAAAGAAAGTGAGGATCATTCAGTAAAGGACTCAGAAAACCCCGCTCAAGGCGTAGATGGCGTGCTATTACAACTTCCCTAAAGGAAGTTGAAGAAGCTTCTGTAAGAAGAAGATGCTATTGATGCAATTGGACTGACCTTGACCCCTTTTTGATCCTTCTTTTTTCCTCTATTAATAGAAAGAGAAGTAGTGGATCCCTGCTCCTTAAAGGATGTGGATTTATAGAGATTGATCATCCCCTAGCCTTAGTTCATTGGGTGGCTGGGGTAGATTGGTTTTGTTGACACCTTCCTTTCTGCTATGCCTGAGATGATGGTATGCGTTCTTTTTTTTTTTTGGAAATTATGCGTTCTTCAAAAAGACTTGCATTAGTTCCCATATCCGTGAATATGCTGTCTATTGTCATGGAAAATGTTTTGTCAAAAGAAAACAAAAAGATCAAGGCAGCTGTAAAAGTGGCCTTAACTTAAGGTGCATCGAGCTTGTGTATTATAAACCTAAAGAAAGAGGCCTACGATACAATGAAGAAAGCTGGCAGAGCAGCACAGACAAAAACAACATCTTACGGAAGATAGCTGCTATGAACTAGTTGTAGGGATGCCGCTAAAGCCCTCACCCTTTATACCAGCCAATGACTATGTCCCCAGGGACAAGGATTTTTGGCATGACTAAGCCACATTTTGCTAGCCTCGGCCAGAAGGCTCTAGATGAATTCCAGTTCCCTACTGAACAACTAAAACAAACAACTACTGACTCGAAACGGAGGCCTTGCTTTCGGAATAGCTTTAACTAAAGAGTCGGAGGGGACCAGTCTTGCTTTTCTTTCTTGTCTTTTCCATCTTTCTTTAAGGTCTTCAATAAAAGTCTCTGATAGCACGACACCATGAAATCAAGGAAATCAAGTTACAGCTATCACCTCTCCTTCTTCTACTTAGGAATAGGAACTAGCCATTCCACCTAGAAACTATAACCACAACTCTTCTTTCAATCTGAAAGTTTAGGAAGAGAATTCGAAGATCTCTTTTTGGTGGTAGTCCTCTTCCTCTTTCCTTGTCTGTATTTCCTTATTTCAGGAGTAAGGACTCAACTCATCTTAACTCTCTTTCCTTTGACAAGAAGCACAAGCATTTTTGCATATTTCTTGCTCTGGTATGTTTCCTATTCTTCTGTGAATCAATGGACCTAATTATGATATCCAATTATCAGTCAAGAAATTGATTAACTTCCCATCCCCTATCTCTCATCCTACATATTGTTTAATTGTTTCTCAAACCTTACACACATTTTTCCACAATCGCGAGTCCCAATACTTGATGAGATTCTCATTTTCCCGCCTAGAGCCACAATACTTGGTTCTTAGCACCTTAACCCAGAGGGTATGTTTATCCGATTGTATCTGCCAAGCAATTTCCCCCACAAAAGCCTCATTCATCCTGGCCAGTGACTTAAACACCAGACCTCCTAGCTCTTTTGACAAAGTTAAGACTTCCCAACTTATAAGATGATGAGTATGTTGACCCCCTTTATCATTCCATATAAAATTCCGCTGAATCTTCTCAATTTCATTGCATACTCCTTTAGGAATGCTATTACTTTGCATTTGAAAATATGGCATAGAGGATATGACAAACTGTGCTAATGTAATTCTCCCAGCTTGAGATAAGCATTGAGCGTGCTAATTGCTTAATCCCAAACTTTGGATTCTGAACCTAGCCATTTTTCTAGGATTTTTCATATTTTTTATTTTATTTTTCTCAGCATTTTTTCGGTACGCGCTTTTACGTAATCGGTATCAGTCCTGACACCAGTTCTCATTATTTTTATTTCAAACTTGTTTTACGAGTCCTATATATTATTCTAGGAATATTCATACACTTATTATAATTTTTAGGGATACTTCATCGGTGCGCACTTATACCGTGGAGCACAATCAGTATCTGCACTTTTCGTCAGAAAAGCGACTTTCAGCGTTATTAAGCCTTTATCATAATTATTTAAGTCTTCTCATAATTATTTTACGTCAATTATGGAATTATCTCTTAAGCTCATATTTAATTTAATTAATTTCCTAAATTAACGGTGTCGTTCTTACAATATGTTTCATTTGTTTCACTATAATCTTGCTCATCATTTTGTAAAGTATTGAGCACAAAGATATAGGTCTAAACTGCGAAATAGAAAAAAGATTATTCACCTTAGGAATCAGAACCAGTAACGTTGAATTGATATTTGCAATTGACTCTTGTCTATCCCAAAGATATTGAATATGATCATACACCTGTTGCTTTACCCTATGCCAGTTCCTTTGGAAGAAAATGGCAGGGAATCTGTCTTCACCGGGAGCTTTATGTCCTTCCATATCAAAATTACTCCTTCAAACTTCATACATAGTAGGTTTTTCTTGGAGATTCTTTACTGTCAAACTACAAATCACGGGCGAAAGAAGTTAATTGCCATAAGTTTAAGCTCATGAGAATCTGTCACCCATTGCCTTGCTTCAATTTTAAGTCTGCTAACATGATTGATATTTCTCCTCATTATAGTTCTCAGGTGATAAAAATTTGTGTTCTTGTCTTCATCGTTGATCCATTGCTCCCTTGATTTCTGAAACCACAATAATAAAGAATTATATTTTTTACTAATGATTTTCGATTTTTGTGTAATCTTTTTTTAATATATATAAGTTTCATATAACATGAAAATTTTTTCCGTAAAAAATTAAAATCCTTAAAAAAATTATTTATAAAGGGTGTTGAGATGCTGGCGCCTAGCGCTTTGACTGACACATGAAAGGAATAAAAAATTTTGTTGTCGTTTTCGGTCTCCCCCTTTAATTATTAATATTTTATAGGTTATCTATATTTAATTTGGCGAGAGAAAAGCGAAGCTAATTAATCATTATTAAATTAGAAACAATTTTTGCTGTTGTTTTCGGTCTCATATATATATTTTTAAGGGAGGGCCCTTAAAAAAACTTCACAAAATGAGATAAAAAATAGATTAAATTATATTAAATAATTTCATATATTTTTTTTCATGCTCATCATCATTATTAATAATAACAACAACAATACTAACATTATTATTAATATTATTATTATTACCATGATTTTGCAATTTTAATTACGTCATACTTTGCAATCATTAAATGCAAAAAAAATTCATATAAAATTAGAGTAATGCAAACAATACACTAAAAACATATAAAGTAGACAGAAATAATTATACACGTCCATATCTTAAATTAAAGATATTAAATAATAGAGTATAAATTTAATGTCAATCAATAGATGCAATATCCTGGGTATATATAATTTTTTTCATTTAAGTTCTCTATTAATAGTTCTCTTATGTTGCACACTCGTAAAATCTTGTGTCTATCTTTTCTTAAAATTGTGTCATCAAAACTTTATTTCATCGATGTAAGATATATATTTTATATGACATAAAATTAATATCTCTCTAAGTTAAAATGGATAAACAAAGCGCGCTTTGAAATAACATTACACGTTTTGTATGGAAAACGAAGTAGTGTCCAATTGGATATGACCGTGTTTTGATTCACAATATATGCGTGGAAGTGGAAGTGGTAAGGTCGTTGTTGTCATAAATTCAAGAAAATTACCTATTGAAAAGTAAGTATTTATTAATTTATTTATTTATATATTTTTTGTTGGTTTCATCTTAAAAAATTAAATTTCTTTACTTATTTAAGTTTAAGATTTTTAATTTTAATTTATTTCTATATCATTAACATATGACATATAAATCATTCAATTAAGTTAAAATAATACAATTTTGTCAATAGATCTTGTATATCATTGCGTACAATATTTTAATTCGAAATATCTATATTTCTCCTTAAAACAAATGTTGAATAAATAAAATCATAATTACTAATTAGTTAAGTTAAACTTTTTATATAATCTTCTAATGTTAAAAATTTAAATTTTAAAGTCAATATTATTAAATATAAATAAATGGATGTATGAAAAAATAATTTTTAAAAATTACCCAAAAAAAATCAAAGTAATGAAAATTACTTTTCTAAGACTGAAATAAACTTTAATGATCCTCTTTTTCCTTTCAAAAATAGTGTCAGGATATGGACTTATTGTCATGCACAGTTTTTACTACTACGACTAAAGGGTGTGTCCTACATCATACAATTGTTTAGCATAACAACATATTGTGGAGACTCAATTTACAATCACAATATGAATATATTGAGTAAAAACAGTGAAACAAAACATCATGCGCACTTAAAAAAACACAGATTATGCCTTTCAAGTACGTTGCAACAATTTTTTTTTCATAAATTATTTATTAGTGTTACCCAAGTAGCAAGTTACTTTTATTTTTTATTAAAATTGTAGACCTAAACTAGTATTGATATGTAATTTTTTTTTGGGTACATGTATTGATATGTAATTTTAATATAATATTATGAATATATGATACCTCCCTCCTCATAACATTATATATATTTTTTAGTAAACTAAACATGTTTGAAATGTGGCGATCATGCCATAAAAATTTATTGTTTGTTAAAAATTAATATTAAAATGATTTTTTTAGTTTAAAATTTAGTTGTTTCAAAGAAAAACTTTATGAAAAAAAGAGAGACAAAATGTGGTTTGTAAGGTATTTTGGTTTTTACACTTTTTTGTCAAAGACAAAGCGTTTCTTTTCATTTTTTTTTCTTTCGGGACAAGGCATTTCTTATAACCGTGGGCGTTCATGAAAGGGGTTAAATTGGACTTGGGTCAAATTTAATGGGTCATAAGGCTTAAGTAAGTCCATTAAAAAAAGTTAGTCCCATTGGACTGCTACTGTTTGGGCCATGGCCGGAAATAATGTGAAATAATTTTGTTTAAATCGAAAGGGTTTTTTTAATGCACAAATTGGCCCAATAAAGGGATTAGTTTTAGCACTTTTACACATCCAGGATATAACACCTCGTAAAATTGAATATGAATTTATATGATATAATGTGGGTTAAAAGGGAAGGATTAGTGAAAATCCTGAAATTGGGGTCAAAATGTGTACCAAAGGCAAAATGGTAAATTGCCAAAAACGTAAACCGGGGCATGAAAAATGGAGTAGGAGACCTCAAATGATAAAAATAATGCCGGAAATGGATTCAGGACGAGAAATCGAGTGAACAGGCATGTTTTGAAAATTTTGATGAATAGTGATTTTTCTGATGTAAAAATACTGCGTATAATTGTACCGATAGGAGTGAAATTTTTATGAGTATTTTGAGGAAATAAAAATATGTCATGAACCAGAAAAATATGTAGATAGTGAATTTATGATTGGAATTGGGTGAGGGATTAAAGTTAAATCGCGTGTGGGACCCGTTCCCACCAAACCCACTTAAGTTTTCCTCTTTTTTTCTTTCCTCACGCACGCCTTCTCTCTCTCTCTCTTTTCTTTCCTTCTTCTTCCCTCTCCTTCGTGTGTTCCTCCATGGGAGCTTGGGCAAGAGACTTTCTTGCCCATTTTCCCCACTTTTGAGCCACCAAATCGATAAAGTTCCAACACCAAAGTTGTTTATAGTGAGGATGTGAGTATATTACCCTTCTTGAGAGAGTCATGGAAGTGAGCGTGGGATGAGATCGTTTTTACACCCTTTGTGAGAAATTATGGAATTCTGGGGAGCATTGGTGATGCTTTGGCTTGGACGGACACTTGATTTTCAACCATTGGAGCCTTAGGAAACTATTGGTTGTAAGTATTCCTAGTTTCATGGAGTTTTTTGTGAAAATCATAAAATGGGTTTTGTGTTGAAGTTGTGTTGGATGATTTGTGTAGTTAGAGAGCTCAAATGGAAAATGTGCATTAGATGATTATGTCTTAGAATGATGTATTTGAGCTAGAAATGCAATAAAAATTATTGGTGAAAAATGCTTATAACTTAGGATTTTTGCATGATGCCTAAGATTTGTGAAAATTGAATTGTGTAAGAAATGGATTGATAAGTAATTGTATGATGTTGTAATATGATTATATGATAAGTATGAGTGTTGAATTGGATTGAATACCCCTAGATTGGTTGGCATGGAAATTGATTGATGATCATGTTGTTGATCGTATAGGTTGCCTCTCACGGACGCTACGGAAGCGGATTAAGCTTGGAGCTTACGTATGGAGCATTGGCTTGGAGTTGAGGTAAATCTTTGGAACTCAAGTTTAGTCCCTTGTGTGCTCCGCCATGCCTAGTGGAAGGTTGTGGTTGGAATTTGTGTTGTTGAACATTGTGTGAATATGTATGTTCATGCATTATTGCTTGATTGTGTGGCATGTTTGAAGCATGTTGTGTGTAAATTGTTTTATCTCTGGCCAGTAGATGTGTGTTGGTTTGGACTTTCGCCAGATAATTCCGCTGGAGATTCCAGTCGGGTTTTGCCGTGGGACTGACTCTGGGAGCGGTACCAGGATGATCCAAACGTGGGACTTCCATTGGATAGGGCTCATGAGGAGTTCCAGTTGGGTTTTGCCATGGGGTCGTCTCAACCATGGGAAAGGCACCAGGAAGATTCCGGGAGTTATATGATGGGGTCCTTGAACGTAATCCAGCTGTGGATGTTCTTGGATTATGCCCAGTTATTGTGATATTGTATGTCATGCATTTGATACTTTGTTATATGTTGCACATTGAGTGAGCCATGGGGTGGAGTGATCCTCTAGTACCCTTGGTTTACTGAGATATATTTGTATATCTCACCCCACATTTGGGGACATCATTTCAGGTTAGGTTGAGCCTGGAAGAGTGGAGCATGAGGTGCATATGGAAGGCATCGCATGTTAGAGGATTCAGTTTGAGACATTTAGCATAGGATGTTATGTTTTGAATTGAGGCCATGAACTTGTGCATGTTGAAAATGCCATGCATTTGTAAATGTATAGCTACCCTTGATGTATATGTATCTTATGTGTGTGCATGGGATCTGTCCATAGCCACCTATGATGTATTGGAAGCATGTAAATGTAATGTAAAGGGCTCTCAGCCTAATTTATGAATGGATTGTTATGGTAGTTAACAAAAGCATGTAATGAAACCTTTGTGATTGAAACAAAATGAATATCATACCTATAAATGGACTGTGATGGGTTGTAAGTGCCCCAAGGCGTTGTTAGTCCTTGTGCGTGCCACCCATGTGAATTTATATACCTATATGTATATTAGGTTGCTTTGGCCAAAATTGGGGAATTTTGGTATAAACAAAGGAAAATCTGGCCTATTTTCGGGAAATTAGCAAGTTTTAAGCGAACTTTGAGAGGGCGTATCTTCCTCCACAGTGGTCCAATTGGGATGTGCAATATGTCATATTGGAGATAAGGTTACCCTCTAATCCCTGTCAAAAAATTGGGGTTGAATGGAGTTAGGAATTGGGCTGTACGAGTGAGAGAAAGTAAGGGAAGGAAGATTATGCAGCTGAGCTGCATCTGGCATCCTGGTATCTGTGAAGAATTAACCTGTCTACCCGTGGGCGCTAAAACGCCCAGTTGAGCGCTTTAGCACACGTTGCCCGTTCAGCATACACGTGATTTAGTAAAATTGGCATAAGTCGAGCTACAAAGCTCCGAATTGAGCGCGGTTTGAACCCACGTGAAGCTAAGGGAAAAATCTATAACATAAAAAGAGATGAAAATTATTTGAGGGACAATAAATTGTTGGAGAAAGCGAAATGGTTATGGCCTTTAGGGTTTTACAAAGGGAATGCATGTGATAAAGTGGTGATTAATTTAAAGGATTTATGGGAACCCTGTGAGTCTAATAATAAGTGAAATAAATTATGTCAGTAGATGAAATAAGTCTTCCGCAATGTGTCACTGTTACGGTCACAACTTTTAGTTATTACGCTTAAACGGTTTTGAATGTTGCGTAATGAATGAAAAAAGTTTACCCGCATTTTATAAATGAACTACTGTGATTGTAACTGCGCTTAATATCATAATTAATGATAACAAAGCCGGTGAACAACGGGCTGTTACACAGGATAGAAAGGGTCTTTTTTGCAGTCAGTATACGAAAAAATGAAAAGGTTTTTTACGAAATTAAATGTTAAAAAAACAAATTCAAATTTAAAAAACATTTTTCTCATGTCATACAAAATTTTAATACAAGACGATTTATTCCTTTTAAACTTAAATAGAGTATTAAAAATAAAGATGAGAAGGAAAAGTGAAAAATAATAAAGCTAGAGTCATTTTATTTCTTTCACTTTTTCAATGCTTTTAATATAATTTTTATTTTATTTTTCATTTATTTGTATGTTCGTGGATTTTTCCGTGGTTATATAATTTTCAAAAATATAATGTTTTTTTGGTACAATTAGAAAGTCGAACATGCAAGTGCACATCGGTTAGTAATTGTAAAATTATAATTCAACGACAAATAATATTAAAATTTATTATTATGTTTATATCAATAACACAATATATATGCATATATATATATATATATATATATATATATATATATATATATATATATATATATAGTTCATTTTAAAATTAAAAATATAATAGTTTGGTATTTATGAAATTGATATTTAAAACAGATTTTGGTTGGATTTCAAAATAACGTGATATATTGAATTAGAATTTTAAAAGATTATTTTGAGATAAAAAATCTTGTACATTTTAAAAGACTATCTAAAATTATAGTTATAGTACAGACTTTTTTATGAGATTTTTCTTACAATCAAGATTTTATAATATTGAATTTTAATGAAAATTATAAGATTTGAAAGAATAATATGAATTTATAATATTTTAAAAAATTATATGAATTTTAAATAAATATTCAAAATTATAACAAATAAAAAGAATAAAGAAATGTTTGGTTGTGCTAAAACGACAATTGAAGATAGACACAAAATAACCTATTCACCATTTTCGGGTCTTTTTAGAAGGGAAAAGTGTTTATCATTTTAAATGACATAACGTTGTGTCATTTTAGGAGAGAGATAGACACAAAATAAATTTTTTTATTTAAAATTTAAATTAAAAAAAATCACCACTTTCTCTCTCCCACGATTTCCATTTCTTGTGTCCATATCTCCTAAAATGACATAACTTATGTCATTCAAAATGACAAACATCAAACCCCTTTTTAGAAATCGAAGATTGTTTGCATCAACATTAAAATAAATTTTTATCAAATTGTTTCAAAAGAAGAAACATGAGAAAATATTCATTTTGATTAGCCAAATCAGCCTTTTCTTTTCTTTTTTTCTATTTTATTTTGGTGAAAACCTTTTTTCAATATAAAATATCATCGAAAAGAAGCTGTTTTGATTTTTGTGTGCCGGGACAAAAGTGTATATCTATTCGAATTTCAAAGGGTGATGATAAGAAACACAAAAATTAAAATGACGTTTTAGACAAAAAAAATTTATGAACCCTAAAATTCAAAATTTGAGAATACAAAATCTCTTTCAATATTCCACAAAAGCATATATATCATATATGAAAAGAAAGACCTTGACGTGTAGAACAAAAGTACTAAGGTTCCAGTTCAATCAAAAAAATAATTCATCAATTAATGTATAAAGTATCAACTTTTATAAAAAAAATCCACAAATTTTATATTCCAATCAACATTTTATTTGCATGGTTTGAGAAAACGCTAAGGGTGTTTACCTAAAAAAGAAAATGAAAAGACTAGGGTAGATTGTGAGGCACTGCAATAGAGAAATCTTAAGAAATCAGCGATTATGGTGAGATTGTGATAGAGATATGCTATTTATATTTTTACTCAAAAGTCTTAAAAAGTTATTTACCAAAAAAAAAATCTTACAAAATCCACACTAATAGAAAATCCATTAAAATCCAATTTTTTGAATACCACAAGATTATTTTTCTTTTATTTAAAATCACGAAGGAATACCATCGGATTTGGACGTACTATAAAATAATATTTTAAAATCTTAATAGAATATGATGTGACTTTTTTACAATCATTTAAAGGGATAGGATATTATAACAACCAAATAATGTTACTACCATATCTTAACCGTTGATTTCCGCCAATTAACGGTTATCATTTATTGCGAATTAATAATTAATTAATGAGTTAGATTTGAAAATTGATAACCGTTGATTGGCGGAAATCAACGGTTAAGATATTGTAGTAACATTGGTAGTAACATTATTTGGTTGTTATAATATCCTATCCCTCATTTAAAATCATAATTGAATACCTTAAATTTTTTTGTCCAAAAAAACAGTTGATTAAAATCTCACCGCCAAATACTAGATATAATCTACATAACCTTATGAGAATCTACATATATCTTCAGCAGTGAATCTATATATATCTCCCGCTTAGAGAAAACGCTCCAAATTTTTTTCATAACGGCATTACACGGACACTCCTGAAAGCGGGAAATTTCCAGTGCTCTCACCCTCTCTCCTCGCCCTCTCTCTCCTCACACTCTCTCTATCTCTCTCTTCTCCCCGACCACTATATTAGTGGTGTGCCGGGAGCACATAAAAGCTCCCGAAACCCCCGAAAGATCTTGAGTTACGACAATACAGCCTACAACGTATCCTAGGAGGGAACCCGGTGACCATTTCAATTAAAGAACGATGTAAGTTTTTTTTCTTATTCTTTTTTTTTTAAATTTTCACCATCAAGTAACCGTTTGTTTTTTTGAAAGTGTAACCGTTTCAATTAATGAACGATGTAAATTTTTTTTTCTTTCTTTTTTCTTCTTTAAATTTTCCTCATCAAGTGACCGTCTCAATTAACGAACGATGTAAATTTTTTTTTCATTTCTTTCTTTTTTCTTTTTTAAATTTTCACTATCAAGTGACAGTTTCAATTAATGAACGATTTAATTTTTTTTTCTTTTTAAAATTTTAACCATCAAGTAAACGTTTCAATTAACTAACGATGTACGTTTTTTTTTCTTTCTTTCTTTCGTTCTTTTTTAAATTTTCACCATCAAGTGACCATTTCAGTTAACAAACGATGTAAGTTTTTTTTTTCTTTTTCTTTCTTTTTTTTTAAATTTTCATATCAAGTGACCGTTTCAATTAACGAACGATGTAAGGTTTTTTTCCCTTTCTTTTTTTCTTTTTTAAATTTTCACCATCAAGTGACAGTTTCAATTAACGAACGATGTAAGTTTTTTATTCTTTCTTTTTTCTTTTTTAAATTTTAACTATCAAGTGACCGTTTCAATTAACGAACGATGTAAGATTTTTTTTCCTTTCTTTCTTTTTTTTTAAAAAATTTTCCCCACCAAGTGACAGTTTCAATTAACGAACGATGTAAGTTTTTTTTCTTTTTTAAATTTTAACCATCAAGTGACCGTGATGCACCCAAGCTGACTTGCTTGGATTGGGCTTATCCATAAGCTGAGTCGCTTGGATTGGACTTATCCATAATTTATTTCTTTATCTAGGGATTATTAATAACTACTAGTTATTTCCTTTTATTATTTTAGATTTTGCGTTGATTGTGCGTTATCTCCTTTGGTTGCGTATGATTACAGTTATTTATTTATTTTTGTTAGTTTATTTTGCCTATTTAAGGCTTGGAGAACCCTATTGTTATTCAGTTGTTTTTGGTTAAAGAAAATTAGGAAAAGACAAATAGTGATTTCTCACAATCCTTGTATTTGTTCTTCTTCTGTTTAGCCAATTGGTTACTACTTCGGCATTAGACCGTTTAAATTAATGAACGATGTAAATTTTTTTTTCTTCCTTTCTGTTTTCTTTTTTAAATTTTCACCATCAAGTGACCGTTTCAATTAACGAACGATGCAAGTTTTTTTTTCTTCTTTTTTTTTTATTTTTTAAATTTTCACCATCAATTGTCTGGTTTTAATTCGTTTCAAGAGACATGATTTTTAACTCATTATGGTATTTGCAGGGGTGCTTTGAAGATGAATATTTCACTACAACAAATAATCTTATTAGTGACAAAATTTTATGAAATTTTGTCACAAATTCTTGCGTTAAATTTCGTCACAAATTCCTGCGTCGCAAATTTATTTGTGACGAAATTTGATTATTTATGTCAAAAATTGTCATCTATGACAAAATTTATGACCAAATTTTTCGTCAATAGTAAACTTTTTTCTTGTAGTTTTCCTTTTTCGCAAAGTGTTGATGGCATTGCTGTTGACCCTGAACTTGATAGGAGCTTTGATGCTCTTGTTTCGGAGCTTGATGCTTTGGAGATCAAACTCGCTACTATCAGACCCTGTCATTTCGATAAAAAAATATTCAATTATGAAGTTGTGAAAGCTGGACCCTTCATACTACATGCCTATGAGTATGAGATGGAGGACACAGATAATGAGGAGGAGGCTGATAACGACAACGATGACAGAACTTTAGTTGTAGCTGGCAAACGTTTCACTTGTGATGAACTTTATCTGAGGTGTCTATTTCTTAAACCCTAGCTTTATTCACATATTTTATGAATTATAAAAATGTCAATTTTGAACCCTAACTTCATATTGTTTGTTGATTAACTTGAATTTTTCTCCATTGGGTGTTTTGAGAATAATATTTGCACTTCCTTGGGTGTTTCAGTGACAGCGATGATTCTGAGGTTGACTCTGGTTTTGAAATGCAACCCTACTTAATGGATGAAGTGGGAGAGGTAGAAGCTGCCTTGTTTGAGTTGACCCATAAAGATCAGGTCAGGGTTAAGGTGAGTGATCATGTTGATATCAATGCACTGTTACCTGTTATACTTGTTAGTTACTATTTGAGTAACTTGTCATTCTTGATCACCATGTAATGAATATCAAATTGCAAAACATAATCATGTTTTGTTTTCGACTGTATAGTAGACTTGTTTCTGATCTTCTGGATTTACAGGATGAAATTAGGAATAAGATCTCAGCATTGGAGACATCTCTTGTGATTGAAAGTCATAATTATAATTTTGCCATACTTCAAGTTGAGAAATATAAAGAAACAAGGCAGGAATTGGATAACAAGTTTGACACTGAATATCGGCTCCGGATGTAAGATGCCACATTCCCCCCTCACCTTTTTTTTTTACTTTTCAAGCCAATATGATTCTTTCCTTCTCCTACATATCTGTCTTGTCTGACTTTAATATAAGCAATGACTAATGAATTTTTATGGACAACGCAGGCTGCTCTAGTATTATATTCATGTTGTCAATGTGTTTTATGAGAGCTTTAAACTATGGATTATTTGCATGAAATGATTTTGTTAATGTGTCATGCCATTTGTGTATATCCATTAAGTATTAATATTATTATTTTTTCCCATTTGAGTTACCTCAGGGTATGGGGATCGCCAGCTTATGTCAAAGCGTTGACATCAGACAAGCTTAGTGCTAAGAGTACTAAATGTCTATTTGTGGGGTATCCTAAAGGTACTAAGGGATACTACTTCTACTCCACGGAAGAACACAAAGTGTTTGTGTCAAAAATGCTGAGTTCCTTGAGAAGGATTTGATCTCTCAAGGAGGCAGTTGGAGTAAGATTGATCTTGAAGAAGTGCAAGATCCACAAGAACAGATTGAGGAACACGAATCTGCTCCGCAGACTACGTTCTCCAATGGAGAAGTAAACACACAACTCCGTAGATCTACGAGGGTCATCCATCCACCTAAGAGGTACGGGTTTGTGATTGAGAATCAGCAAACTGTTGAGGATGATGAACCAATTAACTACGAAGAGGCGGTCAAAGATGTTGACTCCTCAAGATGGCTTGAAGCCATGGAATCTGAAATGGATTCGATGTATCAGAACAAGGTATGGACCTTGGTTCCTAAACCACAAGGAATAGTTCCTATCGGTAATAAATGGGTCTTTAAAAGAAAGACTGATGCAGATGGCAACGTTCAGACCTACAAAGCTAGGTTGGTGGCGAAAGAGTATCGTCAAAGACAAGGAGTTGACTATGATGAAACTTTCTCACCAGTTGCCATGATCAAATCTATTAGGATCATGCTTGCAATAGCAGCATACCGCGACTATGAAATTTGGCAAATGGATGTCAAGACCGCCTTCTTGAATGGGTTCTTGAAGGAGGAAGTGTACATGACACAACCTGAAGGCTTTGAAATCAAAGATCAGGAGCATATGGTATGCAAACTACAAAGGTCAATATATGGGCTAAAGCAAGCATCAAGGAGTTGGAATATACGTTTTGATGAAGTCGTTAAGAGTAACGGTTTTATCAAGAACGAGGATGAACCTTGTGTTTACAGAAAGGTTAGTGGGAGTAATGTCGTCTTCCCAGTGCTCTATGTAGATGACATATTGCTAATAGGAAATGACATCCCCACATTAAAAATAACGAAAGAGTGGCTTTCAGAAAACTTTACCATGAAGGATTTGGGAGAGGCAGCCTTTATACTTGGTATAAAGATCTATAGAGATAGATCCAAGAGGCTGCTGGGTTTATCTCAATCCACGTACGTTGACAAGATGCTAAAGAGGTTTAGCATGGAAGGGTCAAAAAGGGGTTTTCTTCCCGTCAGTCATGGGGTACACCTATCAAGGGCTATGTGTCCTAAGTCACAGCCTGAGAAGGATCGCATGAGTGAAATTCCATACGCTTCGGCTATTGGATCCATCATGTATGCCATGATATGTACGAGACCAGATGTCTCATATGCTTTAAGCATTACGAGCAGATACCAGTCAGACCCTGGAGAGGGTCACTGGACGGCAGTCAAAACCATCCTTAAATACTTAAGAAGAACTAAGGATGCGTTTATGGTCTATGGTGGGGTTAATGAGTTAACAGTGAAAGGGTTCACTGATGCCAGCTTTCAGAGTGACAAAGATGACTGCAAGTCATAGTCAGGATTCGTATTCACCTTAAATGGTGGGGCAGTGTCTTGGAAAAGTTCCAAGCAGGAGACAACAGCAGATTCAACGACAGAGGCTGAATACATAGCTGCTTCAGAAGCAGCTAAGGAGGCAGTGTGGATCAAGAAGTTCATAAATGAACTAAGGGTGGTTCCAAGCATGGATGAGCCCATACAGTTGCTTTACGACAACACAGGAGCCATTGCGCAGTCAAAGGAACCTAGGTCTCATCAAAGATCTAAACACGTGCTCCGCAGATATCATTTGATTAGAGAAATCATTTATAGGAATGATGTAAAAATGGATTATGTTCCACAGACGATAACCTGGCCGATTCTCTGACAAAGGCTGTTTCTCAGAGAAAACATGATAGTCATTATGAGGCTTTGGGCATACGACTTAGGTCTGACTGGCTCTAGGCCAAGTGGGAGCTTGTTAGCATATGGGTGTCCTAGAGACAATCTTTTGATTAAATAAAGGACACTAGATGTAGAACTTTGTTTGTCGCAAATAAATAAAGCACTATTTATTCAGTTTCATATTGTGTCTCGATATTACTGTTAATATTATATGAACGAACTGGATAAACCCCTTGAAATAGAACAGATATCTCTTGAGTATCTGTGATGAGATCACGATCATGAGGATTCAAGGATATTGCATGCCTATTCCTAATTATATGTTCCTAGTTTAGAGACTCTGAGTTTGGGGATCAGTGATCTCGGTTAAGACTTGTACGACTTATCTACTTGTATATGGATACAAGGTAAAGACCTCATGAGCTGCAGATATGGAGATATCTTAGCTAAAGTCGTGGATGGACCTATAAGAGTATAGCTCGCACTGAGCAGACCCAAAAGAGACTCTATGAGGAAATCTCACACATAGTGTCATTAGAGTAATCTCTTTATGTTTGGGTATGTCTTTCCTTAGACCAGAAGTTATTACCTAGACTGTGTTCTTGAAGGCATGTTTTGATTGTATGCCTCGTCTGCCTGAAACATGGAGACTCATAGGTATACTGTTGGGCGTGTCCTTAAAGGGCACAGGGCTAGGGTAATAAGCTGAAGGAAGTCGTCAAATCTCTGTGAGAGATTAGGTTATCTGTAAACCGTAGAAATCGGGATGACATTTACAGGGACTCGGGAATCTATGCATAGTAAAAGAGATCATGAGATGATCTGCCTTTAGAGTCAGTAAATTGAAGATTCCCTATTTCGAATAAAGCTTACCCTAAACCGCAGGGGTTGATACATTTCCTTACCCTAGGTTAATGCGAAGATGACCGAGACGAAGGGAAATACATACGGTAACCAAATATGTGCAATAGGATGATCAAGTCATTAATCTGACTAGTTCTGGGGCAACAAAGCATTGCTAGTGCTCTGTGTTGTCATTAATTGGGTTGTGGGCTTGTTAGGCCAAAGCCCAGTTATGTCAGAAGCTAAGTTGGACCTAATGGGTCACACACTAACACCTTGTAGTCATGATGGACTAGCTTTAAAGGTATTGAGCCTAATAATGGTTGTTAGCCCAAGAAGCTGTTTGGAAGCCCACCTAAATGGGTGGGTGGTGCATAGAGCTTAGTAATGGGCTTGGATAGTCCAAGCCATTACTAATTAATTTAATTAGTTAAATTAATAATCAAATATTTGAATTTCGAATTTTGAATTTGAAATTTGAATTTTGAAATTTGAATTTGGAATTTGAATTTTGAAATTCGAATTTTGATTTTGAAATTTGAAATTTTGAATTTTGAATTTTGAATTTGAATGTTTGAACATTTGAACTCAAGTATTTGAATTCGAATTTGAATTGGCTTTGAAAAGTTGTTTCATAACAAAAGGATAAGACAGGATCTTATTGGAGCATATTCCTTGGATCAAGAAGCATCTTTGGAGCACTTCCTTGGGCTGTTTGGTGTGCAAGTTTAAGTGATAGGGATGTCATCTTATCACTTAAAACAATGCTCCATTCAGATTTGGTGGTTGAGGGAATCAGTGGGTGAGTTGATTCAAATTTTGAATGCAACTACTCAATATATTTGGACCCCTTCTAGGGCTGAATTATGCGCATGAAAAGTATACTATATGATAGTTTATGAATTTAAGTTTAAATTATTTTGAACTTAATTTCATGTGGATAAGATTGGAGGTTGTTGGCAAAATTGGTTTTGCAACAGCTCCACCTTATCCTCCCTGTTCCATGCGCAAACTTCAAAGGTTTTTGAAAGTTGGTTTTCATTTTGAATGAATTAAATTTCCTCTTCCTCTCCTCAAGGTGTGCGCATATATACAGCCTCGTCACCTTAGGGTTTTGGTCAAGAAAACCTAGCCAACTCTCCTCCATCTATGCACCATTCTGTAGGGTAGTTCACTACACCTTTCCAAATAGAATACCTAGCCTCCACCTTCACCACTTGTGCGCATAGCAAGCCTCACTGTGGTGTTCATCTGGTGGCTTTCAAGAAAGGGTTCTTGCATCATTGACGAACGGTGGTGTGGATCACCATTAGAGGGTTTGAACCCTTCAAGCCTGACATATGATCTCCCTGACTGATCAGGCCAAAAACAAGGTAACATCATGCTGTCTTAAAGCATGAACCTATGTGTGCATGTATGTTCCGCAGTAAAATTTTTATTTTACACCTTACATGCATCGGCCTTCAAAGGCCAGTTTACTTTCAATGAGCGCTTGTTTAACATCACGAGCCTGATGGGAATCGTTCAAGATTCATGGTGGTCGGAAGCATGCAACTAATGATGAACCAGTCTTCTTGATCCAATGTTGTGTCTTTCCAGGATCATATGTATGTAGGTGAGGAGGAAGTTTCTCAGGAATTTTAAACTTGGTTTTCACAAGTTTTTCCTTACTCTTGTGCTTTTCCATCTTAACCTTTGGCTTGCTTTCTTCATACCGCCGATGGAGTTCCTTCTTGCTCCCTTTCTCAACTTTAGACAAATCTTTATTGATGATTACCGGGTATTGCTTTTCGTCTCCAAAGAAGGCATATGTCAGAGTTTCAGGTAACTCCTTCAATTTTGTTTTTGGTACTACTATAATTAGATCATTTTCCTTCTTTTCTAGCACCTCAAAATAACTTCTAGCTCTTCTTGTGGAGTAGCTTCATCTTGAGCCTTCAACTCCTCTTCAAGCTCTTGAAGCTCACTTCTCTCCTCCAAAACCACCTCTTCAAACACATCCAGTCTGAAACAATCACTCTCATCAGATGAAGTTTTCATAGCATCGAAAACATTAATGGTGATTTTCTCTTCATTCATCCTCAACTCGAGCTTTCCTTGTTCTACATCAATCATAGCTCGAGCTGTGGCCAAGAATGGTCCACCCAACAGAAGAGGTATTTCACTTTCCTCCTCCATTTCTAACACAATGAAATCAGCAGGGAAGATGAACTTGTCAACTTTAACAAGAACATCTTCTATGATTCCACTAGGTCTCCTCATTGAACGATTAGCAAGTTGTAGAGAGACCATAGTTGGCTTCAATTCAGTAATCCCCAATGACTTACACATCGATAATGGCATCAAATTGATGCTTGCTCCAAGATCACAAAGTGCCCGGCCAACATTGGTGTTGCCTATCGCAATTGGGATGTTGAAACTCCTAGGATCTCAAAGCTTTGGTGGAAACTTCTTTGTTATAATGGCACTACACTCTTCAGTCAGTGCTACCATCTCGCAATCCTGCAACTTATGCTTTCTAGACAATAAATCTTTCATGAATTTAGCATAGTTAGGCATACTTGCTAAAGCCTCACCAAAAGGAATGTTAATATGCAACTTTTTAAATATTTCGAAAAACCTGGCATATTGTTGCTTCTGTGCATGTTGCTTGAGCTTCATAGGATAAGGAGGTTTCTCAAAATGAAAAAAATCCATCGGTTATTTTGGAGCTTCAACAGCTTTCTCCTTTGCCTCTTCTTTGTCTTACCTTGCAGGTTCTTCTTGCTGAGTAGCAGGTTCTTCTGCTTCTTTCTCACTTTCTGGTTCAATCAATGGTTCATCAACTTTCTTTGGCTGAACCATTTTGGGTTTGTCTTGAGGAGTGATCATAATTCCACTCCTAGTTACAATGGACTTGCATTCTTCTTTAGGATTCACAATAGTATCTCCAGGAAACTGCCCTGGAGTTCTTTCAGCTAACTGCCTGGATAGCTGCCCTATCTGAGTCTCCAAATTCCGAATGAAGGCATCTTGATTCTTGTGATAGGCTCTGGTCTCCTTCATGAAAGCACTGGTACTTTCCATGTGATCATTTGTGGTCTTAGAAAGCTGCAGCATCGCTTTCTCTAGATCAGATGGCTCCTTATGTGGAAGAGGAGGAGGTTGCAGGAAATTATTGGATTTATAATCCAAGCCTCCCCCTTGATTTCTCCTCTGAAAATTATTTCCTTGGCCACTATTCTGGTTCCTGATAGACTTGAGTGTTTTGTGGTGGCCTTGGATCATACCACACTCCATTAACT
Organism: Gastrolobium villosum; assembly: GCA_032173675.1. Classification (NCBI taxonomy): domain Eukaryota; kingdom Viridiplantae; phylum Streptophyta; class Magnoliopsida; order Fabales; family Fabaceae; genus Gastrolobium; species Gastrolobium villosum. Next base: position 3,450 of record JAVKPL010012454.1, on the reverse strand, counting down.
TGGAATGGTTCAGCTCCCATGAGTGTTGGACACTCATTGGATTCATGCTCTTCCTTGTAGTACTCACAGTTAATTGAATTAACTTGAGTTGTGGAAATTCACATCTTATCTAACTTAGCTTTCATACTTGCTAGCTATTGTGAAATCACTTTCTGCTCAGCTAATAATGCATCCTGATTCCCTACTTGTAAAATTCCCTTCTTTAATTGAGCTGACTTAGTCAAATGAAATTCTGTTGAGGTATTTTCATCTCGTGCCATATAATCAATCAGCTCCAGGGTTTCAGCTGCAGTCTTTCTTCCTACGGTTGCACCAGCTGCACCATTGACAATCATCCTAGTATCTGGTGTCATCCCATTGTAAAAGACTCTGACCTTCTTCTCATCTGAAAAGTCATATTGAAGGCACTTTCTAATCAACTCTTGGAATCTTGTCCAAGCTGCACAGAGAGTCTCTCCCGGCTGCTGAATGAAGTTGGTGATTTCATTCACCTGCTTATTGTACTTTTCCTGAGAGAAATGCTCAGCAAAGAACTTAGCTGCCAACTCATCCCTTGTTTTGATACTGTTGGGAGGTTGTCGGTCTAACCATCTGAGAGTTTTCCCTGTCAAAGCAAAAGGAAGCAATCGAAGTCGGATTGCATCATCGGACACCTCATTGTGCTTGGTGGTGTCACGGATTCTCAGAAATCTATCCATGAAATCGTGAGGATCTTCGTAATCCTCGCCACCGAAAGGAGTCTTTTCCACCAAGTTGATCAGAGACAGGTTGATGTCAAAATTGTTGGCTTGTATCTGTGGCCGGACAACACTAGAGTTCGGCCTTGTGAACATTGGAGGCAGAATTGACTTCATCAACTCCGCTGCAGGAGGTTGATTGTTGAGACCTCCTCCGGCGTTATTGTGATTCGCCATCTCTTGTATTGGTTGAACAAGTTTACTAATCGGACCTTCCCAAATTATCTGCTTGGCAACCCTTCTTAGCTTCCTCTCAACCCTTGTGATTTCAGGATCAAACACAAGATCTTCAGGATCAAGTCTATCTTGCATAAAACTCAAAGATGGTTAGTGACACCTGCAAAATGTAGATCAAGATAGAAAAAATCCTAAAAATAATATAGTAAAGACTTTTTTATGAGATTTTTCTTACAATCAAGATTTTATAATATTGAATTTTAATGAAATTCATAAGATTTGAAAGAATAATATGAATTTATAATATTTTAAAAAATTATATGAATTTTAAATAAATATTCAAAATTTTAACAAATAAAAAGAATAAAGAAATGTTTGGTTGTGCTAAAACGACAATTGAAGATAGACACAAAATAACCTATTCACCATTTTCGGGTCTTTTTAGAAGGAAAAAGTGTTTGTCATTTTAAATGACATAACGTTGTGTCATTTTAGGAGAGAGATAGACACAAAATAAAATTTTATATTTAAAATTTAAATTAAAAAAAAAACCACCACTTTCTCTCTCCCACGATTTCCATTTCTTGTGTCCATCTCTCCTAAAATGACATAACTTATGTCATTCAAAATGACAAACATCAAACCCGTTTTTAGAAATCGAAGATTGTTTGCATCAACATTAAAATAAATTCTTATGAAATTGTTTCAAAAGAAGAAACATGAGAAAATATTCATTTTGATTAGCCAAATTAGCCTTTTCTTTTCTTTTTTTCTATTTTATTTTGGTGAAAACCTTTTTTCAATATAAAATATCATCGAAAAGAAGCTGTTTTGATTTTTGTGTGCCGGGACAAAAGTGTATATCTATTCAAATTTCAAAGGGTGATGATAAGAAACACAAAAATTAAAATGACGTTTTAGACAAAAAAAATTTATGAACCCTAAAATTCAAAATTTGAGAATACAAAATCTCTTTCAATATTCCACAAAAGCATATATATCATATATGAAAATAAAGACCTTGACGTGTAGAACAAAAGTACTAAGGTTCCAGTTCAATCAAAAAAATAATTCATCAATTAATGTATAAAGTATCAACTTTTATAAAAAAAATCCACAAATTTTTTATTCCAATCAACATTTCATTTGCATGGTTTGAGAAAACGCTAAGGGTGTTTACCTAAAAAAGAAAATGAAAAGACTAGGGTAGATTATGAGACACTGCAATAGAGAAATCTTAAGAAATCAGCGATTATGGTGAGATTGTGATAGAGATATGCTATTTATATTTTTACTCAAAAGTCTTAAAAAGTTATTTACCAAAAAAAAATCTTACAAAATCCACACTAATAGAAAATCCATTAAAATCCAATTTTTTGAATACCACAAGATTATTTTTCTTTTATTTAAAATCACGAAGGAATACCATCGGATTTGGACGTACTATAAAATAATATTTTAAAATCTTAATAGAATATGATGTGACTTTTTTACAATCATTTAAAGGGATAGGATATTGTAACAACCAAATAATGTTACTACCATATCTTAACTGTTGATTTCCGCCAATTAACGGTTATCATTTATTGCGAATTAATAATTAATTAATGAGTTAGATTTGAAAATTGATAATCGTTGATTGGCGGAAATCAACGGTTAAGATATTGTAGTAACATTGGTAGTAACATTATTTGGTTGTTACAATATCCTATCCCTCATTTAAAATGATAATTGAATACCTTAAATTTTTTTGTCCAAAAAAACAGTTGATTAAAATCTCACCGCCAAATACTAGATATAATCTACATAACCTTACGAGAATCTACATATATCTTCAGCAGTGAATCAATATATGTCTCCCGCTTAGAGAAAACGCTCCAAAATTTTTTCATAACGGCATTACACGGACACTCCTGAAAGCGAAAAATTTCCAGTGCTCTCACCCTCTCTCCTCGCCCTCTCTCTCCTCTCACTCCTCTCTCCTCACACTCTCTCTATCTCTCTCTTCTCCCCGACCACTATATTAGTGGTGTGCCGGGAGCACATAAAAGCTCCCGAAACCCCCGACAGATCTTGCGTTACGACAATACAGCCTACAACGTATCCTAGGAGGGAACCCGGTGACCATTTCAATTAAAGAACGATTTAAGTTTTTTATCTTATTCTTTTTTTTTTAAAATTTTCACCATCAAGTATTGTTTGTTTTTTTGAAAGTGTAACCGTTTCAATTAATGAACGATGTAAATTTTTTTTCTTTCTTTTTTCTTCTTTAAATTTTCATCATCAAGTGACCGTCTCAATTAACGAACGATGTAAATTTTTTTTTCATTTCTTTCTGTTTTCTTTTTTAAATTTTCACTATCAAGTGACAGTTTCAATTAATGAACGATTTAATTTTTTTTTCTTTTTAAAATTTTAACCAACGAGTAAACGTTTCAATTAACGAATGATGTACGTTTTTTTTTCTTTCTTTCTTTCGTTCTTTTTTAAATTTTCACCATCAAGTGACCATTTCAGTTAACGATCGATGTAAGTT
>JAVKPL010012453.1:0-59257 GCA_032173675.1 Gastrolobium villosum | reverse complement strand
ATTGGTGATCCATCTTTATGGAAAGATCGTTCTGCTGAACTCCTTTCCAATCTCAAATGCAAAACCCTAGCTGATTTTCGTTGGTATAAAGATACTTTCCTTACTAGGGTTTACACTCGTGATGATAGTCAACAATCTTTCTGGAAAGAGAAATTCTTACTGGTCTTCCAAAATCTTTAGGAGACAAAGTTAGGGATAAAATCCGTCATCAATCTCCGACTGGAGATATTCCTTATGAGCAATTAAGTTATGGCCAATTAGTTGCTTATATACAAAAGGTAGCTTTAAAAATCTGTCAAGATGATAAAATCCAACGTCAACTTGCAAAAGAAAAGACTCAGAATCGTAAAGATTTAGGATCTTTTTGTGAACAATTTGGTTTACCCTGCACTACAAAACCTAAAAAACATAAAAAACAGGAACATAAGCAGGTTAAAACATATAGGAATTTTCGTAAGAAACCTAATTACAATAAAAGGTTTAAAAATGAAAATCCTAAGTCTAATACTGAAACAAATAAATTACAAAATACATCTAAACCAATTAAGCCAACTATTTGCTACAACTGTGGTAAACCTGGTCATATTAGTAAGTATTGTAGGCTTAAGAAGAAACTTAATAACCTAAACTTAGATCCATCTATTGAAGAACAAATCAATAATCTTCTAATCCAATCTTCAGATGAAGATTCTGGAAAAGAATCTTCGGAAGACTTAAATCAAATCCATGAAGATGATTTATCTTCTAGTGATAATTCACAGTCATCACATGATATTAATGTCCTGACTAAAGAACAAGATCTTTTGTTCGAAGTCTTAGATTCTATCAGTGATCCCCAAGAAAAACGTGCTTACTTAGCAAAATTAAAATCATCTTTAGAAACCAGTTCTTCTAAATCTAAAGAATTATTGGTTCCTAATAAATTTAATCTTAAAGATACTCTTAAAAAACTGGAAAAGAATATTACTGTCAAACCTATAACTGTCCAAGATCTTCAGTATGAGATCAATATTCTTAAAACAGAAGTTAAACAAATTAAAGAACAACCACAAACACATCAGAACATCCTTCTTCACTTACAGAATGAAGAGACATCTGATGAGCTTTTAAGATTAAAAACTGATGAGGATAAACTTGATGAGGATAAAAACCTAAAAGATGAAGAATTTTTAGGATTAATTAATCAATTAACCATTCAAAAATTCTACATCCCTATCAAACTCAATGTAGGTAACTTTGACCTTGAAATTGAAGCTCTGTTTGACACAGGGGCAGATTCAAACTGCATTCAAGAAGGTTTAATTCCTACTAAATACTTTGAAAAAACTTCTGAACGGCTTAGTACTGCTAGTGGTTCAAAACTTCAGGTTAATTATAAACTTCCTAAAGCAATTATTGAAAATGATAATTTGAAAGTTGAAACACCGTTTCTCCTTGTTAAAAATCTTAAAAATGAAGTCATTCTTGGGACTCCATTTATCAAATCTCTCTTTCCTCTAACTATTACAGATGAAGGTATAATTACTTATCATTTGGACAAACCGATTCTCTTTAAATTTATTAAGAAACCCATCATAAGAGATTTGAATTTCATCCATTACAAACAAAAGCAAATCAATTTCCTTAAAGAAGAAATTTCTTTTAAGAATATTGAAAATCAACTAAAACAACCTGAAGTTCAACAAAAGATCAAAGTTTTGCTTGAACAAATCCAGAATACAATCTGTTCTGATCTTCCAAATGCTTTCTGGCAACGGAAAAAACATATTGTAGATCTTCCCTATGAAAAGGATTTTAATGAAAGGCAAATCCCAACCAAAGCTCGCCCTATTCAAATGAGTGGTGAACTTCTTGCCTTTTGTCAAAAAGAAATTGCTGATCTCCTTGCTAAGGGTCTCATCAGGAAGAGCAAGAGTCCTTGGTCTTGTTCTGCCTTCTATGTCAACAAGCAATCTGAAATTGAGCGTGGTACTCCACGGTTAGTTACCAACTACAAACCCCTTAATCAAGCACTTCAATGGATTCGTTATCCGATTCCAAATAAGAAAGATCTTCTAAATCGTTTGTACTCAGCAAAAATCTTTTCTAAATTTGATATGAAATCTGGGTTTTGGCAAATCCAGCTCGAAGACAATGAATGTTACAAGACAGCCTTTACTGTTCCGTTTGGTCAATACGAATGGAAGGTAATGCCTTTTGGACTGAAGAATGCTCCCTCTGAATTTCAGAGAATCATGAATGATATTTTCAATCCATACTCAACCTTCACCATTGTCTACATTGATGATGTTCTTGTCTTTTCTCAATCTATTGATCAACATTTCAAACATCTTCATATTTTTGTAGATGTAATTAAGAAAAGTGGTTTAGCTCTTTCTAAATCAAAAATCAATCTTTTTCAAACAAAAATAAGGTTCCTTGGTCATACTATTTATCAAGGGACTATTACTCCAATTTGTAGAGCTATTGAGTTTGCGGATAAATTTCCCAATCAAATTATTGATAAAACTCAATTACAAAGATTTCTGGGTTGTTTAAATTATGTAGCTGACTTCTTTCCTCAGCTTAATAATCTAATCAAGCCTCTCCATAATCGTCTTAAGAAAGACCCTCCTCCCTGGACTGATGTTCATACTGACGTAGTCAAACAGGTCAAAGCTAAGGTAAAGGAACTTCCTTGTCTTTACCTTCCCAATCCTCAGGCTTTCAAAATTGTTGAAACTGATGCCTCAGACATAGGTTATGGTGGCATTCTCAAACAGAAAGTCTCTGACAAAGAGCATATTATTGCATATACTTCAAAGCATTGGAATTCAGCACAACAAAAATATTCCACTGTCAAAAAAGAAGTTTTAGCAATTGTTTTATGTATTTCAAAATTTCAATCTGATTTATTGAATCAAAAATTTTTAATCCGTGTTGATTGCAAATCTGCAAAAGACATTTTACAAAAGGATGTAAAAAATTTAGCATCTAAACAAATTTTTGCTAGATGGCAAGCAATCTTAAGTGTTTTTGATTTTGAAATTGAATACCTCAAAGGCACCTCAAACTCTCTCCCTGATTATCTCACTCGTGAATTTCTGCAGGGAAGGTAAACAGTGTCCTGAAATGCCGAAATCGGTAAAATCAACCTCTTCCAAAGAGAGGAAAGGAAAGCTAATCCTTGCTGGGTTAGCTAGAAAATCAGAAAAATCTGGGTCTCCAGCCCAAGAACAATCTGGGTCATCAACCCAACCTGGGTCATCAACCCAACCCCAAACTGGGTCATCTACCCAAAGAGTTGAGGATACTTCCTCTTCTAAACAAACCAAAGCAGATTATGCTATGCCAATCCAAACCCTTCAAGCCTTCCAAGATCAAGGTTTGACTCATCTACCAAAGAAAACCTGGGCTGAAATAGCTTCAGAAGATGAACAGGAAGAAAGTCTTGCTGTTCTGATTGATAACCTAAAAAATAAACAGATTTCTAACCGTCCAAACAGGGCTCTAGAAATTCAACCTAAACCAATCTTTATCCAAAAACCAAAGGCTCCAACCCCATATATCCCTAAGAATAAGTTCTTAGAAGTTATTCAAATGGAACAAGCCTACTGGGATAATAAGCCAACCAAAGTACCTGCTAAGATCTTTCCCAAAGATTTTAAAGGTAATCAATTTCATTTCAAACCCCTTTCTTCAAATAAATCTCAAAATTTCTATGAGTTTGTTTTACTTGATTCAAATTCTATTTCAATCAAACATTATAAAAATCCAAAAGACCCCGAGTTTATAACTCACTCAACTATCCAAATTCTGAAAGTAATTACTCCATCAGAATATGGAAACCCAAACAAAGTTACCAAATTTTCCCAACCTTATGATCCAATTGGTTATAATTACTGGGATTATGAATTAGCCTGGACTAATGTATTCTTTATGCAAAATAAAGAAAATAAACACTCTTGGTTAATTTATTTTAAACAAAATGTTCAATATAAATTCCCTCAATGGTTTATCAATTGGTGGGATTATTTTGGACCAATTCTTGATATCCTTCCACCTATGGTGTTTGAAGGGTTAACAATCTTTTCAGAAAAATTTGACAAACTGGCAGATCCTTTTCCTATAGATCTGCACTTTTTCTCTAGATTTTCTCTGGCATGGATATTTTCATGGCAGTATCATTATGGAGATAAATCTAGCACCAAACTTCCAATACTTAAACGACAAGCATTTGTCAAATGGTGGATGGAATTTGATGCATCTAGAGCTTGCCCAGAAAATGTCAAGCTTTGGTTTAAACAACATCCAAAATTTATCAAACCAGCTGATCCAGAAGATTGCATTTTCCTGAATCAAAAGGCCAAAATTACTGCAGCACTGTCTGCTTCAACCAGTAAAGAAAGTTTTGCAAAAAATTTGCAGAATATTCTTCAACTCCTACAAGAGGAAGAAACTAGAAGTTCTAAACAGAAAGCTAGTTCACCCTCTCCATCCGTCTCCTCTGCAGCAGATGATTTCTACCAAAATGAAGATGATTGTTTTGGAATAGATTTGGCAGAAGATTGATGAAGTTAATCACTGTAGTTTAGCTGATGACAAAATGACATGAGCATGATGTCAGCAGAAATGACGTAATCAGTGACGCAATCAAAAGGTGTCGGCAGGCACTGTAGTCAAAATTATCGAAAGTGTCGGCAGTTACTGTAGCAAAAAGTCCTGTAGCAGTTTACTGTAGCAGCACGAGACAGTTACTGTACACTCAAACCTGCACTGTTGAAATAGTTCCGGTTACATGACCTGTACTGTAGAAATAGTGTTTTTTTTTTTTTTTGTCTATATATAGGATTTCTTCAGATTGTTGAAGGCATCCTTTAATTTACGAAGTTTTAGAGAGATAGTCTAGAGAGAGTGACTACGAGGTACTTCTGAGTTTTCTCTTCTTCTCTGTTTTTCTCTTCAATCTGTAACTGTAATCTTTATGTTTTTCTTCTTTATGTTTGAATAAAGTATGTTTCTGTAACTGCTCATGTAAAATCAAGTTTTCTTTTCTCATCCCCTCACGCTAGTGGAATTACCCCAGCGTTCATCTAAATTTATTTTATGCCTTTAATTTCTGCATTTTAATTTTTGTCATTTGATTTATATAGTAGTCCGTCTACTTTCCTGCTTTCCATTTCTGCTCTAGTTTACTTCATTTCCCTTTTCACACTTCCGGATCCCATTGATATATATATATATATATATATATATATATATATATATATATATATATATATATATAAACATTTCTCACGCAGCTTGAGATAAGTTTATCTCCAGCTAGCTCCAAAACTACGTCGTTTTGATTAATGAAGGGTGTTTATGTAATTCTAGATGAATTAATGAACGGTGTTATTGTAATTTTATTTATTTTTATATCATATACATTTTACTGAAACACCCTTTATTAATTCACCTAAAATAATAAATACCCTTTATTAATCAAAACGACGTAGTTTTGGGGCTAGCTGGAGATAAACTTATCTCAAACTGCTTGAGAAATGTTTACCCTATATATATATATATATATATATATATATATATATATATATATATATATATATATATATATATATATATATATGAGGTAGGATCATCTTACACCGGTGTAAGAATAATAAGTCTTACATCAAATCTTAACCATTGATTGTATCTAACGGTTAAGATTTATTAGGTCTCACTCATTAATTAATTTTTAGTTCCCAATAAATCTCAACCGTTAGATGCACGGAAATCAACGGTTAAGATTTGGTGTAAGATTTATTATTTTTACACCGGTGTAAGTCGATCTTATCCTATATATCCCTACATATATATATATATATATATATATATATATATATATTTATAATTACAAATTTACAATACTTACAAAATTGATTAACTATATATTAATATATATAATTTATATTTATAAAAATATAACATTTTAAAGGTTATGCTAATTTCAAAATTAGAAAGTTCTACTTTCTAAACTTGTTTGAAGGCCTTCAAGTCGTATAGGCCTTTAAACAAGCTTTCGGGTCATATTAGACTTTTATGTCTTACAAAAAATGTTAGAACTAAACAACAACAATAATAATAATAATATAATTACTATTATTATTATTATTATTATATTGTATTTATTGTCAAAGTAAAATCTTTTTTATCAAGCAGTTTTATAATATTCACTGCAGGGTTGCATATTGCTCCATTAATTGAATAAACTCAAAGGTATCCTCCGGCCGTAATCGAAGACTAATCCCCATCGAGCACCGACGGACCCTCTCGGAGGCGGCTCTCCCAAATCCTTTAATTAAAATGGCAAATAATATATGCAACTGCTTAACGGGTAAAACTGTACACTCCCTAGCTAGTTGCATGCACATCCATCTTCTCATCATAGTGTCAATTTGGGTAAGGAACAATTCCCATCAGTAGGGGTGTTCATCAACCGATCCAAACTGATTCAAACCGCGGTGACCGAACCAAAAAACCGATAACCGAATAAATCAAAAACCGAAAAACCAAAAATAAAAAATAAAAACCGCAAATTTTAATTGGATTGAATCGGTTTTCGGATGGGTTGATGAAAACTGATCCAATATATTAATTTTCCTTTACCTACTTGGCTTTTCCCCAATCATAGACCAAAAATTTCTAAACGCAAGACTTGTTAACCCATCAATTATACCCAAGAAAAAATCTAATCACATCTTATCAACAAAATTTCATCTGTGTAGAGCTTCATATCTCATTGCCAAAAAAAAAACTATATTATCGTTTACTGATGCTTTTGTATTTCAAAAAAAAAAATTACAAAGCCAATATATACAAAAGATGTTATTTGCACAATAATCATGAAAAAAATTTAGGATTTTCAAAAAATCGAAAATCGATCCAATCCAAACCGAAAAAATTGGATTGGGTCAGATCGGATTTGAAAAAAAAAACAAACCGAATGGATGATTAAATGATCAAATCGAAGGTATTGGATCAGATTCTTTTACTTCCAAAACCGATCCAATTCAAACCGCGAACACCCCTGTTCATGAGATAGAAACAATGATCTTGCCCCTTAAAGCTAGGTTCAATTTTGGTTACAATAGAAGAATTAGAAGTAAACTTTCTACCACTTGGTTTGCATGGACTATTTGATCTATATAGCTGATGCTGCACGGCAAGTGTACCGATCGCACAAGTAATACAGTATTAAGAAAAGTATCGTCTCCACAGGGATTGTGATCGGATATCAAATAATCGTTCCTTTTAGATAGAAGGAATTCAAATAGGTGTGACAAATATGGTTGATTTGATTAAAAATAAGAAATAAACACAAGAACGTACTTTTGGAATTTTTGTGATGAAAATTAAAAATAAGGATCGGTTTGTGAAAGTATGAGAAAGCATTGTAGCTAGAGTACACTCACCAAATGATTCTCGCTTCTTACTCTTGAATGATTTACAATACTCATTTATATAATTACTCAGATAAATTATTATCTAAATATATTCAGTAGTTAACCCTCAATTCCTTGCAAGATTAACCCTTTAACCCTAATTGGAACCCCAATTCCTTGCAATGTTCCTCATGGCATTAAGCAATGAACCCGATAATTTAAATATCTGCAATCAAATATACGTCTATTCCTAGCACGCATATAAATTGTTATCCTACCCCCTTTCAAGATCAAAATCCCAATATTCCTATCTAGGGATCTAACCCTCAAACTATCGTCAACTATTAGATTGATCAGTTCTAACAAAGAAGACAGAAATTACGCACAGGGTAAAGATAAATATAAATATATAAAAGAGTAATTATAAACCAATCCGTAGTAACAAGGGTTCACATAGGGTTTGTGACCCTAACTACAATAAAAAGAACTTAGCCAACCATTGTCATGGCTAAAATATCAATATTCAACATAAACTGGAAATTGGATAAATAAAAGAACAAGATGAACAGAATCTGCACAGGACTCTCTCTCTGAGCACGACGGTTGTTTCTGAAGAAATTCTGATCCCCAATTCTGTGTAAAGCCTCCTTTTTATATGCCATATTTCCTTCTTCCAAGTTTGCCCTTTAAAAAACCGGAATTATTTTCTCGCAAATTGGCGCGAATCCAGGCAACTGTGGCGCTAGACCGTGCCAAGTCTCTGGAAAATGGCCCAGCAAAATTTTATGCATCTCAGGAGCAAGCATCTGTCGCCAAACCACGCTAGTTCTCTGGTATTTGGCCTTACGCTTTCATGTTTTCTACTTCTTCTACCTATATAAACACAACGAATAGGTGAGAAATGTCACTGACATGGAAAAGTCAATATAGTAAGCAAATATGTATATAAACTGCTCTTTTATGACTTAATCCTTATCAATTTCAGCTTAGAAAACTACATCTGCCAGAGGCACATCAAATCATTCCCAGATTTAAACGTTGTTGTCCCCAGCAATGTACAAGACTCAATCCAGAAAACAATCAATTCATCTAGCATAACAATACATAAACACTCTCAGACACAATATGTTGTGCATGACTAACCCAATATCATAAATTTCCAACAATGTCATCAGCTTTCTAAAGATACAAGTCTACATTGATTACCCCTCACACAGATAAATAACTTCCACTCAACACTCAGTGTTTAAGGGTATCATGAACACTCAATCAATCACAGCTATAACCTTACCATAGGCTTGATCATATTCTCAAAAATTCTTAAAAATGAAGAATCAAACACATGCACCAGTTGATCAAAAGGACTTCACATGTTGTAACTTGGCCATGTTAAAGGGTAGGAATATATGGATAGTAGCTCAAACAACAATGAGATTGAAAAACTGATACTCTTTCACTTTAGCACATTCAACTCAATGGTTGTGCTCCACTAACATTCCCACAGAATTTCGGGAATTAATTCCTGTCAGCCACCTTTTATACACATTCATCTTTTTTCTTTCTCTTTCATTTTTCCTTTTTCTCTTTTTTATTTTTTTATAAGAGTACAGATAAAATCTACATCCCCTAACCACTTAATTCTTGTGGAGCTTACCTCAATTTCTTTGTTTTATTTTTCATCACATCAATCACTCAATCTCAATCAAGGTAAGTCACATAGATATAGGCTAAGCCATCAATTAGGCCATATGTCATTTATCAACAAAGTAAATTCAGGCTCAAGGGACTAGCAATGGAAAAATTTCATACAAGTAGGCTATTTTGGCCATAGGCTAATAAGAACAAAATGCATTTATCATTTCAACCAATGCATGCATTATAGAGAAACAGATCAAGTTCTAGAGTGTTACAACAGTGAGGTCTCTCAACAAGAAAATTCAGTGTTTAAGCTCACACCTCACAGCTATGGTATCAATATAGACTCAAGAAAATTGACCTCAGACATTATCAGAATTTCACAACATTAGTTTAGACAAATGAGCAATCATGTAATCCAATTATACCTATGCAATGTCATGCCAGAATGTCATACAACATACTTCCAAAAATTCAGTCAATCACATTAACTAGATAAGCACATTAACCAACTGGCGCGGATCCGCGCCACTCAGGCGCTGGACCGCGTCGTTTCTCTGGAAACAACCTCAGGCGAGAATTATACAGCAAAACTTGTTGGCCTGGCTTAAAATCCTTGTAAATGATCCTGTTATCATGCCACTTCTTTGTTTTCTCCTTGTAGATTCTGGCACTCTCATATGCAGAATTTCTGAACTCATCAAGCTCACTTAATTGAATCTGTCTTTTCTCAAGAGCTTTTGTTGGATCAAAATTTAGAAACTTGATAGCCTAGAAAGCTCTATGCTCTAACTCCACAGGTAAATGGCAAGATTTTCCAAATACCAATTGATAAGGTGACATATCAAAAGGAGTCTTAAAAGCAGTCTTGTACGCCCACAGTGCATCATCCAGCCTCTTAGACCAATCTTTCAAAGAATTTCCAACAGTCTTCTCAAGAATCCACTTCAATTCTCTGTTAGAAACCTCTACTTGGCCACTGGTTTAGGGATGATAAGGTGTAGCCACCTTATGTTTAACACCAAATTTAGCCAGTAGATTATCAAACTATTTGTTACAAAAATGAGTGCCTTCATCACTTATTATGGCCCTAGGTATATTCTTCCTCAAGAAATTCACAACCACCTTAGCATCATTAGTGGGGAGAGCAACAGCCTCAACCCACTTGGAAAAATAGTCAATAGCAACAAGGATGTACTGGTTGGAATAAGATGAGGGGAATGGTCCCATAAAATCTATACCCCACACATCAAATAGTTCTACCTCTAACATGCTATTCAGAGGCATTTCATCCTTGCGGGAAATATTTCCAGCTCTTTGACACTTGTCACATCTTTCAATATAATCCCTAGCATCTTCGAATAAAGTAGGTCAATAATAACCACTCTGTAAAACTTTTTGAGCAGTTCGATTACCTCCAAAATGTCCTCTATAATCTGATGCATGACAATGCCACAGGATCTCATGTACCTCAAATTCTGGCACACACCTCCTTATGATTCTGTCAGCACATTGGAAATATAAGTAAGGATCATCCCAATGAAATTTCCTTGCATCTCGTAGGAACTTCTTTTGTTGTTGCCTAGTAAGGTTAGGAGGAAACTCTTTTATCACCTTGTAATTGGCAATATCTGCAAACCAAGGAGGAACAAAGATAGCCATTACTCTTTCATCAGGGAAGGTGTCATTTATTTCTTTCTCAGGACCATCTTGTAATTCCTTCTCCTGAATTCGTGACAAATGATCTGCCACCTTGTTTTCTACTCCAACCTTATCTCTGATCTCCAAGTCAAACTCTTGAAACAAGAGCATCCACCTTAGCAAACGAGGCTTGGCATCCTGATTAGTCATCAAATACTCAAGATTTTTCTCCACCATGTCAGAAATATGGAGAACATGCACCTCTGAAATGTAGCAGGTGCATTACATAGACCAAATGGCATCCGTCTATATGCAAAGACTCCAAATAGGCAAGTGAAGGCTGTTTTCTCCTAGTCTTCTGGTGCTACTGGAATTTGGTTGTGACCAGAATATCCATCCAAGAAACAGTAATAGGTATGCCCTGCCAATCTTTCCAACATCTGGTCAACAAAAGGAGGTGGGAAGTGATCATTCCTTGTGGCAGCATTCAACCTCCGGTAATCCACACACATTCTCCAACCAGTAATAGTTTCGGTTGGAATAAGTTCATTTTTCTCATTGTGGACTACAGTAATACCTCCCTTTTTCGGAACAGTTTGCACTGGGCTCACCCAAGCAGTATCCAAAATCGGGTAAATCATGTCAGCATCAAGAAGTTTCACCACTTTTTTTCTCACCACCTCATTTATTGTTGGATTAAGCCTCCTTTGAGGCTGTCTTACTGGTCTGACCTCATCCTCCATGAGGATTTTGTGAGTATAAAATGAGGGATTTATACCCTTCAAATCAGAAATAGACGACCCTATGGCAGCCTTATATTCTTTCAACACTTTAATCAGCCTTCTTTCTTGCTCAGAAGACAATCCCTTATTAATGATAACAGGGTAAGTCTCCTCATCACCCAAGAAGATATATTTAAGAGTTTCAGGAAGCTCCTTCAACTCCACTTTTGGGGCACCATCTTCCTTGTCATCATCTTTTTTCTTAAGAACCTCAAACGCCTCATTCTTTTCTTCCTTAAAAGGAACAATTTCATGCGCTTCAAGTTCTTCATCAAACTTTTGACTAGAAGACATTTCTTCTTCCACCACTTGCTCTAGAACATCAAGTCTAAAACAATCGCCTTTGTCAGAAGATTGTTTCATGGAGTCAAAGACGTTGATGGTAATGGTCTCATCATTCATCCTTAACTCAAGCTTTCCATTTTCAAATTCATGGTCCGAGCAGTAGCCAAGAAAGGTCTACCCAACAAAAGAGGCATTTCAGTTCCCTCTTCCATATCCAGCACCACAAAATCTGCTCGAAAGATGAACTTGTCCACTTTAACTGGAACATCTTCAACAATACCACTCGGCCTCTTCAAAGATCTATCAGCAAGTTGAAGAGAGACCATAGTGGGTTTTAATTCAGTAATTCCCACAAAAGTTTACCTTTCTCTAAGTTTGGTTCCTGTTCTGTCTTGGAGACAAAGATGTCCAGCCCAATAGGCTGATATGTTGATCTTGGATCTAGTGCCCTCTCCAAGGTATCTACGAAGGAGATACCCTTGAGTTAAGCAGATCACTGTGCACAGCGAACTAATAACGGCTTTCGCCAATGGAGTGTGTGTGTGTGCGCACAATGACAACATAATAGTAAGAGAGATAACTTAACATACCTTTAGGGTTTACCTTTTATTTATAGAGGTTACCTGTGGGTAATATAATGTGCAAGGAAGCACAGACACTTCAAAAAATAGGGAGAGTCGTGTCCGACACGGCAACACGTTCCCACACGCTCCAACACGGTGTCGAACACGCGGCCAACTTTTTTCGACACGTTGACCATTCCGACACGCGAATTTGACCGAGTCCGACACGTTCCGACACCCTCCGACACGGTCAAATGGCATTTTCGTAAAAATTTTAATTTCTTTTAAATTAATTTTTAAAAAGATTAAAATATATTAGTAAAGCTTCTACATGATCATATCAATTTTATCCCTTTTTCCTTTAAGTAAATAATATATCATCTCAGCACCATCGTTGTCATTCACACCTGTTATAGAAATTCGCTCTTACCATATCCGCTTATCCTCAAAATTTATGAATATTATAAGTTTAGATTCATTTTTTTTGGGTTAAATTATTGCATATTGAATATAATCTCTCTAATCTGATCTGATCTCTCTCTCTCTTTCATCCCAGTTCTTGTTTTTTTATTAAAGCTTCCACCTTTTATAATGTTTGATTGTGTTTTTGATGTTCGTATTGTACAGTGTATTCTTTTAGTTTATGTTTTTGCCTTTTGTGAAGAACGCTGCTACAATTTTTGGTATTAGGTGTCGGTGAATCTTTTTGCTGCTGTTGCCATTGGTTAGATCATATTTTTCTTTTTCTTTTTTTTCTCCCTTTATGTAACACCTTGGATTCCGACTTTGAATCAATTTTTCTTATGTGGTTTTGGATTGGAAAGTTTAAAGATAATATTTTGATGGGTATTATTAATTTTTTTATTTTTTGTTAAATTATTGAATATTAAATGAAATATACAATATATAATTTAAAAATATAATTTAATATTAAAACGTGTCCCAACGTGTCAAAATCCATAATTTTTTAAGATTGACGTGTCGGAGTGTCGTGTCGTATCATATCACGTGTCACATGTCGTGTCGGTGCTACATAAATAATGTGCACCTTTAGCACCTCTGATGAGGGTCCAGGCCTGCCTGCTACGCTGTCGTATTAGGAGTAGTATTCTTGATGGATACTATCTGTAATTATACTTGATTTGAATATTGAATTTTCCCTTATTAGGTCTGTCATTCAATGGGCCCTTTATGCGGGTCCATAACAATTCCCAAAGCTCAATCTTTATGTACCATATTCCAATAGCACAACACACAAACAATCAACTATTACAAGGCATTTCAAATTATTCATTACTATATTTAATACACAATTTCACAAAGTTAACATTCCAAAACATCAATTACAAAGGAGAGGGTACTTACCCCAATTCCTTAAAACCTCAAACCCTGACCCAATAAGGGCCCAAGGGTGGTTCCACCAACAAATCCGCCCTAGAACCAATATTCCTACACCAAATACATGTAAACCCAACATCAATTTCACTATAATTAACCCACAATCAAAACCCCCCAATCTATGAAACCCTAACCCATCAAAACCAAAGAGGGCCAAGAAAATCCTCAGTTCCGTACCTCATAAGATCTACAATAAGAAGAAAAGAAGACTTCTCAAGTATCATAAGTCACAAAATATTCCTCCTTATTTCAAGCTTTAGGGTGCCTAAGGTGGGATTCAAGAGTGGTGTTTTTCCTTTTGATGTTAAAGTTTATGGTGGAGGGTTGGGTTGCTAAGTGGAGTTGAGGAATAAAAAGAGAAATAGAAGAGTGGCTCCTTCCTTGCTTCTTGGTCGAACATATAGAGGAGGGGGAGATAGGAATTTTTCTTGGGTTGTTGAGAGGAAGAAGGACAGTGTAGATGGGAAAAGAGTGAGAATGAATGGAAGAAGGAAAGCGAGTGATGAGAGAGGGTGTGGGGACCTTGACTCACAAATATCTAAAGGGAAAAAGACCTTTTAACCATTCTTTATCCTCCACAATTACACTCAACCATCCGACTAAGGTTTTTGAATTAATGTGGCTTAAGTGGGGTGTTCTACACGCATAGTTAATTTTGGATCTTACCAATTTTGCGTAATTGCACTTTTACCTCAAAACTTTTAATATTTTCACTTTTATCTCGAAAAGTGACTTAACTTAAAACTTGAATTTTTCATCTAATTAATCCTCTAATTACACATTGATTCCTAATTAAGGTTATTTAATTATTATGGTTATTATAGACAACATCAGTATAAAACATTTGAACCCGTCGAAGAGCAAAATTGGGGAAACTCCCATGTACGATGCTTAAAATGTTGGATAAATGGCTTCAAAACTCAAAATGGGGGTGAATTGAGATTTAAAATCTTTTTGCAAAATGCCTCACTTTCTTTGTAAAAAATAATTTATTGAGGTACTATGATTTAGGATAAGTAAAAATATAATGGATAACAACTTAGACCGGCTAATATGAACCACAAATTAGAAACTAGATATACTCAAATATACTGAGAATGCTTAAGTAGAGGAGATGAAGTTAGAGAAAGTGGAAACTTCATTTATCCTGGTTTAGTCATAACCATTGTGAACTATGTCCAGCGTTCAATCATTGCAATGATTGTTCCATTATTGATCAAGCTTTAAGGGTGGTTGAACAAACCACTACAATCACACTAAGATCATGGTTCTTTGACACCTTACATGTCCACCCAATTTCTTAGGCAATGTGCTACCTTTCCAAATAGGGTCTCACTACCCTCAATCAACCATATGTGTTTAAGACAAGCTAAGCATTCTCAAAGTGAACATAATACAAATTGAAGTTTAGTAGGTGTATAGATTAAACAATAAGAATGAGCTCAAGTATGTGAAGGATTTAATCAATGAGCAAGATTATGTTAAGAGAAGTAATACAGGCTCAATAAATAATATAATTTCTTTTCTTGATGAATATAGTCATTATCATTAGTTTATATAGCTTTCCAATAAAAAATAGTCATTTATAGCCACTGAAAAGTATTATAGACGGGTCATATCCGGATATATGTCGAGGACATATCATGATATGAAACATTTTTATATCCAGATATTTGGAATTATCGGATATGCCAATATTCGTATCTGCATATTTGATTACACCAAGCATTTTTGTACAAAAAACTTGATTTTTTCCCCCCACTCAATTTGACTTCTACATAATGGACACATGTAATTGAACCTTGAAAACATTTATATGCCCAAACCATGGGAAAATCATTCTGATACAAATTGACACATTAAACCAGTCAATTATGTCCTATTTCAATATGCAATGTCAAAAATGTATTCTTTAAGTTCAAATAGAGTTTCGAGAGTGTGAGCATGTGTATTTAGGCTATGCAAGTTTGTTTGTGTGCTTAAACCATGTTAAAAATCTTCCGATGCAATTTTGACCTATTAAACCAAGGTTTTAAACACTTTTTGATTATGTAGTAATGATAATGACTTGAGATCATGCATTGCTATCTACTATACACTTTTACATACTTTTTCTAAATCCTAAAAATATATTTTAATGTGAACTTGGGACTTAGCTCTATGCTTTGAGGCTTGGTTCATGATTTTGACCCTTGAGCGCTTGAATTTGCATTGCTTTGATGTACATAGTGATTCTTTTTGAATGTTGCTTCTTATGGCTCTTAAATCACATTCTCGAAGCTTGTTTGTTATCATCAAAACTATGTTGATGTGACATTAACCTTGAGTTCGTAGAATCCACATTATCACATTGATTTCACACATGTCTCTTTCCATGAGATAGCCCCTCATACTCCTTCCATATGTAGGGTAAACAATCACAAATGTCAATAGACTGCAAGTGTTGTGTAGGTGCTACAATTGGCTCACTAGGTAATGAAACTTGATTGTACTCCGCCTGCATGGTGATCTTGTGCTCAACCACCCGTGTTATGTAATCTTAAAGCTAACGCATAAAAGCATGTAATGAACACACTCGATCTGCATATGTAAAAGGGTAATATGTATTACATTATATAATAAAAAAATAGTATAAATTGATATACTTCACAACATAATAAATTAAATCGCCAAGATACCTGAATGGCATGCCTTTCTTGTGATACATCATCTAGTTATTCTCTTGTACAATAGCATGTAATTTGAGTTCGGACCTAAAATGTCGTCACGTGGGTGTGAGAAATTAGATTGAATCATGTATCTTTATAGGTCAACTAATTTATAAATTGCTCCATTTGAAGAGGCTAGGACACCTCAAGCTTGCCCTTCATGTTGAGATGTTGCACTTGTTCGGGATATTCTTATTGCATCCCAAATTGTCTCATGATCAATCAGGCTAATGAAACTCAACAATTTGAAACAAATCATGAATGTTATCACCCTCCGACGATCATTAATATTGTGGATATGATGATCTGGCAAAATCAAATCATGATACATAGTTAATACAATATGCAAAAATTATTCTCATAATTTATATCATAAAAATCACAACAAACATAGTACAATTAAATAAAAATAAATTTTTACTATTACTTAATGCTCAATCAT
The DNA here is from genome assembly GCA_032173675.1 of Gastrolobium villosum. NCBI lineage: Eukaryota > Viridiplantae > Streptophyta > Magnoliopsida > Fabales > Fabaceae > Gastrolobium > Gastrolobium villosum. The sequence goes on along the minus strand of JAVKPL010012453.1, from coordinate 42,397 downwards.
AATGTCAAACTTCTTTCTATATCGTGGTAGATCACTGAGAATCGTTTTGTGTCTAGTCTACTTACAAAAGTATGATTTTAGACAATTTTTTTTTTGGATTTTAATAATGACAAACAAAAACCAAATATTATTTTTTTCTTAAATGAATTAATTATTATACGCACTTTTCATAATTAAATATCAATCAAATGAGTATTAAGTAACATTTTATAAACATTCACTTCTTAACAAATATTCGTAACAAATATGTTAAAGGATTAAATAAAGAAAACTTTGATATCTCTTTGCAAGGATTGTTTGTAAGACGCACGGAAGTTCGACCGGCATAATCACATTTGTTCATTATACGATGTCGTTTAGTCTTACTGTTTTGCCCTCGAGTTGATTTCATATGCGGACTCACTTTCGAAGTCACTAAAACCGACAATGTACGTTGATTCTGAGCTCGTGGACAACAATCTCGCGTATGATCTACGCTAAGGGAAGCAAAGATAACCAAACGCTTTCGCATGCGAGTGGGATAGTGAACGATGATCAAATAAACAAAGCGGGGCATGTCAGGAAATCTAAAAGAAAACCGAGGATATTTTTGGAACAACAAATTTGATTCTTCGGTATAAAATCCTCCAAACCCTAAAACTTCCACTCCACTCTTTTTTCAGATATCGCTCAGGCTCTGCATTGCGGCTGAGGGTTCCGAACGTCTTTTTTGTCTGAGGTATAATCTCATATTCGATCTATGCCTTCTGTTTTCTCTGCTTTCTTAGCTGATTATAAAGTCATTGTTTTGTTCATTCTATGTTTAATGATGATGTTTCATTGGTTTTATTTGTTTATGTATTTGTATTTTTTTCTTCTTCTATAGTTGTATATGCTTGAATTCTTTCGGTCGTTTTTGAATTGAGTTTGTAACCTTCGATTCTTTCCCTTTTTGTGATTGATTCTTAGATGGAAATTCTCGATTGCTTTGGTTTTTTGGCTCTGAATCTTTTTGTATGTTGTTCCTGTGTGCACGGATCTAATGGTTAAACGATGAAATATTTGCTATAATGGCTGAAATATTTTAGTTTATGTTTTTGCCTGGTGATTCTGGATCTGTGTTCTTGTAAGGGATTTTGTGCTGACTGAATTTTGGATTTTTGATATATTTTGTGGTTCAGTTAAGCGATTTCCGCTTCTATTATTTTGGGATTGTGATTAGACTTGCCTGAAACTTGTTGTTCTTCATTGATTTGTTTAAGAGATTGTTTTCTCCTCTATGAGTTTTGATAATCTTTTTTTAGTGGTATCAAGGATTTGTTTTGCATGTGTTGTTAGAGATTTTGATATCTTGCTATTCTTTTCTAACTTGTGATTAGTTTATTCATCTGCTTAATGTCAATTAATATTTGTAATATACATGTTAACATAAATGTATTTATATGTGAGCAAAATGTTGTCAAATTTATATATTTAATAATGGTAGTGAAGTATTTGAAATTAAGTTAAAAAATTATTTTCTTAATTGCTGATTTGTGTTCTGCTTGTTGAAAACACTCCTTGTGGAACTCTGCATGTTGTAGTGGAATTTTTTTTAATGTCGACTGATCAGATTTGTATGATTGACAAATAAAATGTGCTTGCCTTTTTTGTTTGGGGATTATATTTTGTTTTATATAACCCTCTATTGTTTCTATCTACTCTTCTTCCGCGATAAATTAATTTTTTATTTTATGTCGTTTCTGACTTCAAAACCTTTGGATTGTGCTCCACAGTTTAAGAAATCATGGGTAAGGAAAAGGTTCACATTAACATTGTGGTCATTGGTCATGTCGACTCTGGGAAGTCAACCACCACTGGCCACTTGATCTACAAGCTTGGAGGTATTGACAAGCGTGTTATTGAGAGATTTGAGAAAGAAGCTGCTGAAATGAACAAAAGGTCATTCAAGTATGCTTGGGTGCTTGACAAGCTCAAGGCTGAGCGTGAAAGAGGGATTACCATTGATATTGCTTTGTGGAAGTTTGAGACCACCAAATACTACTGCACTGTTATTGATGCTCCTGGTCATCGTGATTTTATCAAGAACATGATTACAGGAACATCCCAGGCTGACTGTGCTGTCCTTATCATTGATTCCACTACTGGTGGTTTTGAAGCTGGAATTTCTAAGGATGGACAGACTCGTGAGCATGCTCTACTTGCTTTCACTCTAGGGGTCAAGCAAATGATCTGTTGCTGTAATAAGGTATAGTTCTGAGCTTTATCTGTCATATATTCCTTGCTCTGTATTTGAGTGTTTGTCAAGTTGCTTTTTCTGATGTAAGTTAAAAATTGTTAATAGATGGATGCCACTACCCCGAAGTACTCTAAGGCCAGGTATGATGAAATTGTGAAGGAAGTTTCTTCCTACTTGAAGAAGGTCGGTTACAACCCAGACAAGATTCCATTCGTTCCTATCTCTGGTTTTGAGGGTGACAACATGATTGAGAGGTCCACCAATCTTGATTGGTACAAGGGCCCAACTCTTCTTGAGGCTCTTGACCAGATCAATGAGCCCAAGAGACCCACAGACAAGCCTCTGAGGCTTCCATTGCAGGATGTTTACAAGATTGGTGGTATTGGGACTGTGCCAGTGGGACGAGTTGAAACTGGTGTCTTGAAGCCAGGTATGGTGGTGACTTTTGGTCCCACTGGTCTGACAACTGAAGTTAAGTCTGTGGAGATGCACCATGAGGCTCTCACAGAAGCTCTTCCAGGTGACAATGTTGGATTTAATGTGAAGAATGTTGCAGTCAAGGATCTCAAGCGTGGCTTTGTTGCCTCAAACTCTAAGGACGACCCTGCCAAGGAGGCTGCCAACTTCACATCCCAAGTTATCATCATGAACCATCCTGGCCAGATTGGAAATGGATATGCTCCAGTGCTTGACTGCCACACTTCTCACATCGCAGTGAAGTTTGCTGAACTTGTAACCAAGATTGACAGGCGATCTGGTAAGGAGCTTGAGAAGGAGCCCAAATTCTTGAAAAATGGAGATGCTGGTTTTGTTAAGATGATTCCCACCAAGCCCATGGTGGTTGAAACTTTCTCTGAGTATCCTCCTCTTGGTCGTTTTGCTGTGAGGGACATGCGACAAACTGTGGCAGTGGGAGTCATCAAGAGTGTGGAGAAGAAGGACCCCAGTGGAGCCAAGGTCACCAAGGCTGCACAGAAGAAGAAGTGAATGCATTTTGGAATTTATGAGATTACATGTGATCATAATTACAATTATGGTTACAGGAAACAGTGGTTTATAATCATTACTTTATCCTTTGAGAGTCTAGGTGTTTTTACCTTTCATAGTTTTACGTGTCAGCCGTTTTCTTGCAGCCATACCTTTCAAAACTGGGTTCTTGATCGGCGATGGTGAGTTTTCATTCCAGTATGTGCTGAGTCTTGTTTTTACTTTTATGTCTAGTCTGTATGAGAACTCTTTTTGTCACAAGCAGCTATAGGGTTTAAGTTTGGCTCCTTTGCTGCCGAGGGATGTCTTAATTTAACTGTTGTTACATTTCTAAGTTTTGTCTGACATTTTAGTTCTTCCTAAATTTGTTCAAATATTGTGTGAGCTGGACATCGATTTCGCGAGATCATTTTGTTGGTTATACTGCTATTTGGGGAAATTATTAAAAATTTAAAATAGATGTGAACTGCTTAGTAGTAATACAAAATATCTTAACGTCAAATCTAGCGTAATGTGGTCTGTAACCTGTCTTGATGTGGAATATGTGGACTTCCTTGCAAAAGTAGTTGCAAAAATGATTTTTGAAAAAGCGGTAAATTGAAGCTTTTTTTGTGATGCTTGATTTTAATTTAAAGATGTTAAATGCCAGAATGTGGTTCGCTTTTGTTTTGAAATTGAATTGTCATTTTTCCATCAAATTTTGCAGCTCATTCGAAATAAAAAATATTTTAGAACGATTATTTTGCACAATTTATTTGTTGGAAAGTTCACTTTTAACAAAAATATTAATCAGAGTTAAATCTTTAAAAAAAAAAAGAGCAGTGGAAAATTGTGTCATTGTGTAACGCATGGTCAACATATTTACCAGCCACGCCAACAGTAAATCCCATAATATCAAGTGGCATGATTTGCTGCACTGAGTAGTAATATAGTAAATTATATCATTTCAGTACGTGTCAAGCAGATAGTAATTCAAGTATAATTCGTTACGGTATAGTGAATTAATGTCTGTTTGACACGTGTCATATTTGCTGACTGTGCAGCCTGACATAACATAATTCGTTATATCGTGTAGCGAATTATTTGCAAGAATGATTCGTTATACAGTTTAGCATAATCCCTATCTATATCAATGATGTTAAATTGGGTTATGTAATATGTGCTTGTAATCTCATGTAGTGAGATATTAAAATTTGTGTGTTTTTTTTTAATAAGTGGTGGTTCGATCGACTATTTGTTATTTTTATGGCATGATAGATATTAGTAACGTGAAAAATGAGAAACCCATAAATGAATTATAAAATCACTTGATTTATTTTAACCTGAAATAAATCCTTGCAACGTTATAGCTGTAGAACAAAAAAACAAATAAATATTCTTGCAAACATAACATTGGTAGATTAAAAAGTAAAAAGCCATAAACTAAAAAATAAAATATGAATCACGGGTAAACTAAAAACACAGTCAAACTAAGGAAAGTGAGCATGCGGGCGATACGAGAAAAAAGCGGCAATAAAAGGCAAGGACAATTTTAAAAGGAGATATAATGTCCTATAAGATAATATTATCTTATGAAATATACAAAAAGGTAGATGAGACTCATTAAAGAAAAATAAAGAATTTTTTTTTATGTGCATAAGGGACTCACTAAATAGAAAAAGAAAGAGAAAAAAGTTTACCCAAAAAATAAAAGAGAAATAAAAAAAACAAATGAGTTCTATTTTTTTAAGGAAAAATGATTATCCTTTTAAATGACACAATTTACATCCTTTCACTCTTACAAAGAGGTAAGACCCACACTTTTTTTTTATCAACTCTTTCTTCTCCTTTATCTATCTCTTTCTTTCTTTTAAAATGACACAATTTTACATCCTTTAAAATGACACACACTTTCCCATTTTTTTACGTGCATAAGATGATTTTATGTGAGACTATATTCTCATTTTAATATTAGTTGAGCCTTGCACATAAATTTTCACTTAATAATGTTATAAAATAAATAAATTCACTTAATATCTCCGGTTGGAGCAAATATAGGGAATTAATTTTCTTCCAGTTGACCTCGAATAGTATTTTCAGCTTCTAGAAATATTATGTTTTTGTGATTTTTTTTTTTCATTTTTATCTCAACGTACTTTTGGGTTTGTGCTCGGAGATTTGACATCTAATGTAACCTATGATGCACGGACACGGGACACGATACGACGTCGACACGTTAATTCTAAAAAATGTCATATTTGGACATGCTGGGACACGTTTTGATATTAAATATAATTTTTAATATATATATTTAATATATATGAGTTCATAATAAGTCATATAATCAATCAAATATTTAAATTTCATAACATAAATATAAATATAAGTAATTTTTTGTACTTTGTTAATTTTTCATGTCAAATTTCATAACAGAAAAAAATCAATTTATAAATTATTTCTTTTATATTTACTTAACAAAATAAAATTAAGAGTTTATAAAAAAAAAACGTGTCCGAGCATTGACCACGTGTCCTAAAAAGTTGACTGCGTGTCAGAAAAACGTGTCGGAGAGATGACCGTGTGTCCCCAAATGTTGACCACGTGTCGGACGCGTGTCCGAGCGTGTCGGACACATGTCTGACACGTAAATTTAAAAAAAAAAAAAAGAATCATGTGTCGGTGCTTTCCAGAATGTAACTGTGGTTAGTAACAGAGTATTGGTCGCATGCACCTATGGTTATTGTTAGATGTAAAGGTGCTCATAAACTTAGTAAATTAAAAAAAAAAGTGAAAAAAAAAATTGAAAAATTAAAATCAATTTTTATTGATTATTAGATCAGTTTTCAATTCGGATTGCAAAACTAATCAAATTTATATTAAACCCAACTTTTATGTATGTATATAATGATTGAGAAAATATATTTTAATTTTTTGGGTTAGCTAATTGATCAGCTATTTATTTTTTTATTTTTTTTGAGCTGGTTATATCAGCATTTTCTAGTAGTGTACACTAGTGATCAAGCTCAATTCATAATTGTTGGGCTAGTTGCCCTATTATTGATGTAGTCTCCCTTTAGGTTGCAGCATAATCCTTCTTCGAGCTCTTCAATACATTTCAAGTGGGGTGCTAAGCAAGACATTTCAATACTCAAGTAGCTAGTAGATTCACTGCGTGAGAAAGATATGTACCCTAATATTGAGTCCCTGTGTTTATATCAATGGAGGGATCTCTTTGGGTGGTGCCCCTTAAAGAGTCTGTGCCAGTTTCTTTGCGACAATAGTATTTTGTGTAAAACCCTCATCGGTTGAGTATTGGAAATTTCTTAACAACATAACAATGTCATATTATGCAAGATAAAAAAAAATGTCATAAAAAATTAACGAGCCTTTCAAGAAAACATACATGTGAGATTTAACACCTTATTTATAAAGTATCAAGGTGATTTAAGACCCATTTTTCAACATGGAATGGGCCAATTACATGGGTCTAAAATAATTTTCCCTTGAACAAAAACTCTGCATCCCTAGGTAAAGAATCCTAATCTCCCATGCCCTAATTTGGCTTTGTTAGGTCCGTGACCTTTGACCAATTTTTATTAGATGTGGGGCATATTGGCCCGTTGTAACATTTGAAAGTGTTGAAACATAGGTCATGAAGATTATGATTAATATAATGAAATTTTGATGATAACAAAGCACCTACAAAGGTCCAATATAGCACAAGAAGGATGTTCTCAAAATAAAGCATAATAACAAGTTCTAAATGGTACAAGAAGCTTATAACAAAGTGCAAAGTTGAAAAGAAGACTCAAATTAGCAAAGTCAAAGTTCAAATCAAAGTTTTCAAGTCAAATCAAGTACTAGAAGACTCAAACTATGAAAATATGAGAAGACAAAAGAAGACTTATGAACTTTATGTTTGTTATGTTTATTTAAAGTCATAGAAGTTATACGATTGAATTATTGAGCTTTATCTTAGGAAATGCATAATTAGACCACAAACTCATATAGGTGACACATATCTACTTTAATCATGCATACAAAGTTCACACACATCAAGAGTAGTTATGCAAGTGTGAAACATGAGCATACATATGTTAGATGTCACTAGGAATCATTTAGAAGTCATTGGAAATCACTGAGATGCATTAAAATTTGAAAAGATAGCATGAAAAGTGTCATCTGCATAAAAGTGATCGAATACTTTTTGCAAAGTAATCGAATACTTTCTGCTTTGAAAAAGTAATTGAATACTTGATGAACAGTAATAGAATACTTTCACTTAGAAGTGACTTAAACTTGAAGTAATTCAAATATTTTGATGTCCAACGACTATAAACGTCTATTAACTCATTGGGCAACTATAAATACATGTTATTAGGGTTCTGAACATAATAATTAACACTGAAAAACAAAAAACAAAGAGAACTCAGAATTGAACCCATATTGGCTTAGTTTTGCACATTCTTGAGAAAAAGCTCAATTACTCTGTCGTATCTCAATCTTTTCTGATCTTTTTGATTGTAATGGACGTGGGGAGATTGCTCTACATCTATTTTGTAAGAGTGAATTGTTGTAATTGATTTTAGGTCTTTAGAGCGAATAAATCTTTGGTGTTATTGTTGCACCAAGATTCAGTGCATCCCACCAATGAGAGCATTACATATCATAAGAGAGAGAAAAAATTTGGCACAGAAAAAAATACTTTAGCTGACATGTAATATTTCTATTGGTGGGATGTATTGAATCTTTGGTGCAACAGTAGCACCAAAGATTTATTCCTTTAGAGCACATAATTGGTTTTCCCCTTTAAAGCTTCGTTGGTGACTTTTCTCCTTTCTTTTTATCTTGATTGATGTTGTTAGATTCCTCTATTATTATATAGAGAGATAATGTATTGTATGTGTATCCATTATTATTGATTGACGAGTGAAAGTTTGGGTAGACTCTGATAAAGGTCCCATAATTTTTTTTCCCATATTGGATTTTTCACATAAAAAATTCTTGTGTGCCATTTTTGTTAGGGTTTTATTAATCTCATGTTAAAGAAGATAAGTTATATCATGTCATAGATATAAATTTGAGGGCTCTCCCACCTGAAAAAAGAAAAGAAAAAGGTGGCATGGTTATCGAAGGGTGTGTAGGAGATAAATTTATCACATATAACATAAGAATAGTTTTTTGTTTTTATTGTTGTTGATTTTTCTTAATTATAAGTTTACTTCAATTTGTAGTTGCTTATTGTGTTTGCGCCCAACAAGTTTCATGCCGTGGCATCCTTGCATCTATTATTATTTTGTCAGTGACCACTTTGTCTAGAGGTGATCACCAACTCATAGGTACATTGAATACGACCCCAGCAAGACCGAACATATATTAATACAAGTCTTACTTTCATTGATGGAGAATTATTTAGGAGAGTTATTTTTGAATATTATTTTTAAAAAAATTGAATTTTATGTTTGAAAATGTTAGCTTAAATATAATTTAAAATTTAATCTTTTTATTGATAAAAATAGAATTTATCTTATCAGTATTGGGTAAATTAATTTTTTGGTGTAAAAATATTTAAAAGTGATGTTCAAATGATATTTAATATTATAATTAAGGAGCATATATTCCCACTGTCATTCTAATATAAACGAATATTTTTAAAAAATTAAACAAATAAGAAGGACAATAAATTAAAAAATGACAATAACTAATATATAATAGAGGAAAATTTATTAAGTTCAGGGCCTTTTTTGTCTTCTCGAGGCATATCTCATCTTATTGGAATAAATCTTCTCGTCTTAAAATTTCATATAATTAAATTATGTGAAATTTTTATATCTATCGTTTTATTCATAAATAATAATTAGATCCTATCTATTTAATACATATGGAGAAAAAAATGGACATAAAAATTTCATATTATCATATCACGTGAAATTTTAACATGAGATAATCCACTCCTTCTTGCCAAATTTTGTTTTCAATACCCTATCATCTTTTTTGTTTGTTTTATTTATCAATTAATTTATTGATTAATCAACTAATCCAATCGAGTTGAATAGAACTATGGAAACAAAGTTCTTTCTGCTAAATTTTTAACATTACTGCATAATCAGGACTTAAATTCAAAACCATCACTTATACAACTATTTTACAATTAATCCATGTAGTTAGTGGTATACGCTTCTTTCATAAAAGCTAAATTTTCCCAAATAGTGCGAAGGACCGAAAGCCCCAGTCAAATTCTTCCCACGGACCACCGACGAGCACTCTTCAATAGGAAATTTTTTAATATACTTCCTGACCACCGTGCTCTTCTACTCAAAAATTAACATTTATATTATTTATTTATTTTTTTCTTTTCTCTCTCATCGCTCTTTAACTTTTTCTCTTTTTCTCTCGTCCCAGTCCCACCCAAGTCCCACCCAATTCTCTTGGCCGTGGACCAGTATAAATTCACCCCTTCAATAGGAGATGCCAAAACAAGCATAAATAATAATAATAATAACAATGATAAAAGAGTTATATTTATACCATATTACATAAGAGAAGTCAATTTCTTACACACACACAAAAGGTGATTCCCACTTCTATTTTTTCTCTCTTCTCTTACATATGGATCCCACTTATACTTTTATTTCTACTAAATAATTTTTTTCCTACACTTATCTCCCATAATGAAAACATCATAGTTCAAAGTTCAAATAAAATAAATCATGGACCCCAATGAAGTTTCTAAAAGAAAGTTGTTGCTTGGTTGAAGCACTAGAAACCCATGACCATGACCCAGTCAAGCACAGTTCTTTCTCTCTAGAAACCTTGTAACCAATCAACCACGTTAGATGAAGTATTTTTTTTTTTTGTCTGCCGTGCTTATCACTCCCTTTCAAATTCAACTATACATATATACATATGTTTCTCTCTCTTTCTCCATTCACAACTCCTTCAAGATTCACTTTCTCTTCTTCTTTCCATTCTCCTATAGGAATAACATGGAACGTAAACCTTTTTCGCTCCAACTCACTGACCCGAATCCACAACCCGAATCCGGATGCGTTTCAAAGATGGGCACGGACAGCTTCGACTTCGAGTTCCCCACTGTTATTTCTAGTTCTGCTGTTCCAAACGACGTCGTTTTCTGGGGCAAGGTCATAACTCGCGAAACCCAGCCTGTAGGGAAAAACGAAAGCCCATTCCTATTGAGATCGGAATCTTCTTCCTGTCGGCCCAACCGAGCTGCTGGCCCGGTCCGGTCGGTGTCGACCGGGGAGAACCGGTGGCGGAGAAGCGACAGTAACAGCAGTAGCCGGAAGCATCGGAACGGTTTGTTTGGAATGGTGAAGTTCCCGTTACAGATGGATTTGAGTGACATAAAGACGAGGCAAGAGAGGAGGAAGCAGCCGCCGCGGCTGCCTCTGCCGATGTCGGCTGTGGAGGACGACGGTGGATTGGTCAGCGGCGGAGAGAGTTGTTGGGACTTGGTCCGACCGGTGAGGCGGAGGAGCCAACTAATGAAGGCCTTGTTTGGATGCATTCCGATTGTTTAATCTAATTTACTTTTTTATTTATTACTATTTATTTTTTTAACTTTCTTCTTCTTTTTTGGGATAAAAGCGTACAACATTTCATCTACTATGTAAAATAGTTAATCTTAGAGGAATTTAATTGGAGAAAACTTTAATTTTATTTGAGTATTGTATAGTAAAATCATTTTAAAATATCAATGGGCTAATTTTAAAACTTAGAGAATAGCGTTACATATCTTGACTTTACAAGTGGGTCATTTAGTACACAAGCCATCGACTCCCGACGCTATCTTATGAGTTTTAATTCATATGTATAATTAGCCTATAGCCTTATTTTGTAGTTCATTCATTAATTAGTTAGGCACAATATTGTATGCAATAGCCACATGTGCATGAGTTGTGTTTGCGAATAATGTTGTATACGAAAAAAGAAAGTCTCGGGCAGGGATTAGAATCACACAAGTTAAGGGAAAATTGTTAATAAAGAAACACAATAAAAGAGGGATATTTTTTTTCTCGGTTTACCATGGTTGCACACTGGAACGAAAATGAAATGGAAAGGGGAAAATAATTGTTATACAACAAAGAAAAGAAAATGGGTTTCCCAACGGTAGTGAACATATAATTTTACTCACTCCATTGAATCTGATCACATCTCGGAAGGACACCCCACCTGCTCCTTTGCAAAGGTGTTTGAAAAAGACATGTTCACCACGCATGAGCAGCACATAGTAGACGAGGCAATGCGTCCCAATACCATGTTTTATGATGTTAGACAGTTGACTCATCCTTATCTTGTCCTAGTCAATAAGGAGCTCCCAAGTAGATTCTCCTATAATTTGGCTGCACCAAATCAACGATCATCGCCTTATGCAACCGTCCTTAACAACTCTATCATAGCGAGTGATTTCAGGAAGCTGATTGCATCATAAGAGCAAGGGGAAAAAAAGAAATAGATAAAAACTTACCGGAAGATCCATAATTGGATCTCCCCCCCTGTGGTGGTCACAAGTCAATTGAAGAAGAAGTATAGTTCTATGAGACTTTAAGCTGAAAAAGATGAAAGAAGAAGTGGGAGAGAAGATAGTAAGAAAGAGAGGGAGAAAGAAAGAGAAAATGAATAAAGAGTTGTCGGTCATGTTTGTGTCGAACGTTTTAATCTAATTTCAAATTCATATCGTGTTCATGTTAAGTGTATTCGTGTTCTTATCGAATTCGTATCGTATCGACCCGAATTGTTACCTTTAGACGAGATATGCGTTATTTGATAATAAAGTATCTATAAGTTTCAGGCCTCATATAGAGGCATATTTTTTATAGAAAGAGGGTAGATACTCCCTTACTAAAAAGGGAAAAAATAGGGATATGAAAGGAAATAACATAAATAAAGAAATAGTGTAAATATGTTACTTTTTTTCAAATTTGGTAAGGGATATTTGTCGATATATCCATAGTATTGAAAATATTTTGCTCATATAGATTGGTTCGGTTTGTTTTGATAGATTGGATCGAGCTTTGTGGCTTAAATATAGATCTAGTGTCTCGAAAAGTACGGACTGTGGGTCAAGTCACAACTATATACCCGGATTAAGTAGCATTGGACTTTGTCTCGTAGGTATAGTAAAGTCCTTTTTCTTTTTGGTAAAATATAGTTCATGTCTTCGTTACTATTTTTTGGGATATTTTATACTTATATTTAAATCTATTGATTAATTGTTAAGTAGATGATATAATATGTTATTTAGAAATTTTAATATAGAAAAATTATATTCTCACTACATAAATTTTTTAAATTTTAAATTGAACGTCAATATTGGTGGTTAGTGACCAGTGATAATGACTGGTGGTGGTGGCTAGTGCGATGGTGGCATGTAGGGGTGGCCAATTGAAGCGGTGGTAGTGGTGGTCGTGGGGCTAGTGGCGATGGGTGATGGTGATGTTGTCATTGATAATTATGATGAATGACTGATGGTAGCTAGTGGTGGTTAAGGGGTGGTGGCTGGTTAATTGTGGTGTTGGTGGGGGAAAATGATGACAATGGAGATCGATGGTGTGTGGCAAGTAGTTGTGGTTGGTGTGGCGGTGGGAGGTGGGGGTTGCCAGTGGAAGTTATGGTGATGACGACACAATTGGTGACCGATGGCAATTGTGGGGATTGATGAATGATGATAGTGGTGACAGTGGTGGTTATGTCTGGTAGTTAGGGTGGCGGTAGTCTGTGACGGTGGTGGTGGCTAGTAGCTCATGATGATGGCCAATGTTGATAGAGGTGGCTGGCTGAAGGTTGGTGGTGACGATAGTGGGTGGTAGAGGTGACTACTGACTGCTGATGGTACACCCAACAAATAGGATGAAAGATATCATATAAGGGTAAAGATGACAAGGATTAACCCTCGTGCAAAGAAAAGTTCGTACCAGAAGAACATAAGACATTTGGGATAACAAATGCAACATTTGAAAGTAATCTGGCCTTTGAAGGCCGATGCATGTAAGGTGTAAAAATAAAAATTTTACTGCAAAAACATATATGCACACGTAGGTTCATGCTTTAAGACAACATGATGTTACTTTGTTTTGGCCTGATCAGTCAGGGAGATCAGATGTCAGGCTTGAAGGGTTCAAACCCTCTAATGGTGATCCACACCACCGTTCGTCAATGATGCAAGAACTCCTTCTTGAAAGCCACCAGATGAACACCACAGTGAGGCTTGCTATGCGCACAAGTGGTGAAGGTGGATGATAGGTATTCTGTTTGGAAAGGTGTAGTGAACTACCCTACAGAATGGTGCATGAGATGAAGGAGTGTAGGCTAGGTTTTTTCAAAACCCTAAGGAGAGGAACTCACTATGTTATACGCACACCTTGGAGGGAAGAGAGAAGAATGATCATTCAAAATGAAAACTAACCTTTCAAATAGCTTGAAAGTTGCGCATGAATCAGGGGAGGACAAGGTGAAGTTGTTGCAAAACAAATCTTGCAACAACCTCCAATCTTGTCCTCATGAAACTAAGTTCAAAACAATTTAAACTTAAATTCATAAACTATCATATAGTATACTTTTCATGCGCATAATTCAACCCAAAAAAAAGGATCTAAATATATTGAGTAGTTGCATTCAAAATTCGAACCAACTCACCCGTTGATTCTCTCAACCACCAAATCTGATTGGAGCTTTGTTTTAAGTGACAAGATGACATTCTTATCACTTAATTATGTGCCCCAATCAGCCCAAGATTATGCTCCAAAGATTCTTCTTGATCCAAGCAATTTGTTCCAATAAGATCTTATCTTATCCTTTTGTTATGAAACAACTTTTCAAAGCCAATTCAAATTCGAATTCAAACACTTGAATTCAAATGTTCAAATATTCAAATTCAAAATTAAAAATTTCAAATTTCAAATTCAAAATTCGAATTTCAGAATTCAAATTCCAAATTCAAATTTCAAAATTCAAAATTCGAATTTCAAATTCAAAATTCGAATTTCAAAATTCAAATTCCAAAACTCAACTTTCAAATTCAAAATTCGAAATTCAAATGTTTGATTTATTAACTTAACTAATTAAATTAATTAGTAATGGATTGGACTATCCAAGCCCATTACTAAGCTCCATGCACCATCCACCCATTCAGGTGGGCTTCCAAACAGCTTTTTGGGCTAACAACCATTATTAGGCCCAATACCTTTAAAGCTAGTCCATAATGACTACAAAGTGTTAGTGTGTGACCCATTAGGTCCAACTTAGTTTCTGACATAACTGGGCTTGAGCCCAACAAGCCCACAACCCAATTAATGACAACACAGAGCACTAGCAATGCTTTGTTGCCCCAGAACTAGTCAGATTAATGACTTGATCATCCTATTGCACATATTTGGTTACCGTATGTATTTCCCTTCGTCTCAGTTATCTTCCCATTAACCTAGGGTAAGGAAATGTATCAACCCCTGCGGTTTAGGGTAAGCTTTATTCGAAATAGGGAATATTCTATTTACTGACTCTAAAGGCAGATCATCTCATGATCTCTTTTACTATGCATAGATTCCCGAGTCCCTGTAAATGTCATCCCGATTTCTCCGGTTTACAGATAACCTAATCTCTCACAGAGATTTGACGAATTCCTTCAGCTTATTACCCTAGCCCTGTGCCCTTTAAGGATACGCCCAACAGTATACCTATGAGTCTCCATGTTTCAGGCAGACGAAGCATACAATCAAAACATGCCTTCAAGAACACAGTCTAGGTAATAACTTCTGGTCTAAGGAAAGACATACCCAAACATAAAGAGATTACTCTAATGAAACTATCTATGAGATTTCCTCATAGAGTCTCTTTTTGGATCTGTTCAGTACGAGCTATACTCTTATAGGTCCACCCACGACTTTAGCTAAGATATCTCCATATCTGCAGCTCATGAGGTCTTTACCTTGTATCCATATACAAGTAGATAAGTCGTACTAGTCTTACCCGAGATCACTGATCCCCAAACTCAGTGTCTCTAGACTAGGAACATATAATTAGGAATAGACATGCAATATCCTTGAATCCTCATGATCGTGATCTCATCACAGATACTCAAGAGATACCTGTTCTATTCCAAGGGGTTTATCCAGTTCATTCATATAATATTAACAGTAATATCGAGACACAATATGAAACTGAATAAATTGTGCTTTCATTTATTTGCGACAAACAAAGTTCTACATCTAGTGTCCTTTATTTAATCAAAAGATTGTCTCTAGGACACCCATATACTAACAACATTTGTAGTCTATTCTAATTAAAAATATTCTAAAGAACCTTTGCTTTTATAAATTGGTCCTAAAGAAATGGATCCCAATAAATATAAGCCTTTACATTTATTTTCATTGTTATGAAGTTTTTTTTATGTTGGATAATATTAAGCATCAAAGGCTCAAAGATACACATGGGCCGAGCCCAAAACAAAGCAACTCTGCAGTCCAATCAAGTACATCAAACAAAACATGGGACACTTGCATAGTTAGGAAGTTTGCTATACATATAGACTACACTATGGATCAACCAATACAAATTTAATTTCATTTTGGGCCCAAAAAAAAAAACCGTTGAAAAAGTTCTATATGCTTTCACAACCATTGATTGGTTATCCACAAGAATATATGTGATATTAATTATAAACAAAATTAGAGTTTTGGTTTTGATTGACTCAAAGTTCATGTCCACTATTCACCACAAACAACTACTCCTAACTCCTAACTATGCAAACCAATCTCCAATTCATCTCTGCACCCCTTACCAAAACTTCAATCAAAATTGTTAACACTTCAAATGAAAACTACCGAACCAATCAACAATCCTCTGCTGGCAAAATTAAACGCCTTGTTCTCACCCAAGAAGGTAGAACCAAACTTAACATATACCCAGATAAAGAGTTCTATTCATATCCACGCTTGGTGACCCATGTAGATGATGGCTTCATATCTACACTGACCAATCTTTACAGAGAAAGGTTGAGACCCAACACAGAGATTCTTGATCTCATGAGCTCTTGGATTAGCCATCTACCCAATGATGTAAACTACAAAAGAGTGGTGGGGCATGGTTTGAATGCACAAGAGCTTGCAAAGAATCCAAGGCTGGATTACTTTTTTGTGAAGGATCTCAACATGGATCAACAGTTTGAATTTGAGAGTTGTTGTTTTGATGCAGTGTTATGCACAGTTAGTGTGCAATATCTCCAACAACCAGAGAAGGTTAGATATTCTATGACCTTACATGCATTATTTCCCAAAGCTCATGTATTCAATCTTGAATTTTGTTGAGATATATAAAATTATTAAAAAAGTCTTCACCCACCAGCTTAAGTTTTTGGGTTGAATTGATTCTTTACATGGTATCATAGCTCGTGTCCCGGGCTCGATCCTCGCCGTTCCCCACTTTCTTTCAAGTGGAATTTCTTTATTCGCACAGGTAGGTGGGCCTGTGCATTGTCCACCCTTCGAGCTCAGCGGATTCTCACGTATGTGAGGGGACGTGTTGAGATATAAAAAACCATTAAAAAAGCCCTCACCTTTGAATTGGTTCTTTACAAATTTACTCATAGTAATGAAGAGATTTTACAGGTATTTGCTGAGGTGTTCCGGGTGCTAAAGCCAGGAGGGGTGTTCATTGTGAGTTTTAGCAACAGAATGTTTTATGAGAAAGCCATAAGTGCATGGAGAGAAGGGACTGCTTATAGTAGGGTAAGACTTGTGGTTCAGTACTTCCAATCTGTGGAAGGTTTCACAGAGCCAGAGGTTGTTAGAAAGTTACCAGCTACTAATGATGCTGAAGGGAACAACAAGTCACCAATTGGTTGGATCATGAGGCTTTTTGGATTGATGTCAGGGTCAGATCCCTTTTATGCAGTGATTGCTTATAGGAATTTTAAACCCATAGAAAATGCTTGAAATGTCACGAGTTTGAATATAGAGTAAATGTCCTGAACAAATTTCATGATGTCCGCTTTAGTCTTAGCAAATGAAAAGGTTATTTGTGGTCCCTAATAAATTTAAAATGGATCTATTTAGTTGAAATCATGGTCACTCATAAATTCAAAAAAAACTCACATTAATCTCTCAAAAGACCTAAAATGGGTTCACTTTGAATTTCTTAGTAACCGTGAATAATTTTTTTATTTACTAGAACTAAAGCGAACATCATAAAATTTGATGAAGACCAAAAATGATATTTACTCTTGAATATATTAAACAGTCTCTCTGCGAAAAAATATAATGGAAAGCTTGCGTGCAAAAATTTATCTCGTCACAACATGAGTGAATTGGAGACTTGCTGTGAAAGCGGAAGCGTGCTAATATCTGCAGGTTAAAATGTGCTACGCTGTTTTTTGTCACTATTTACTTGTGAAGTTGAAATTAATGTTAATAGACTTTTATTACTTTCTTAAGCAAATTGTTTATAGAAATGGAAATTTTGTTTGAGTTTTATTAATGTCATGTTAAAGAAGATAAGTTATCTCATATCATAGAAACAAATTTATAGTTTCCACCATCTGAAAAATAAAAAGAAAAGAAAAGAATAATGTGACATAGTTATCGAAGGGTGTGTAAAAGAAAAAGTTAGCACATGTAACATAAGAGTAATTTTTCCCTTTATTTATATGGAGAACATTAATTTTTCTCATGTTAGTGACTCATAATACAAGTGGGGCCCACAAAATAGTGGAGAAAAAAAAAATTTCAAGATGGGACCCACTTGTATTATGAGTCACTAACATAACAAAAAATTTCTCCTTGCAGAAAATGTTTTCCCTTGTTTATATGAGGTAAATGACATTAAGGCATAAAATTCAGCGTCTAGCCAAAACTATCATTCAACCTCACTAGTAAGGATTAAAGAGTGTGAGAATATCACCCATTGGGTGTGCAGTGATTAAAAGTGGCAGTGTAAACCTCGAGATTGAAAGTTCAATGCTTGGAGAAACACTTCTAAAGCGAACTTTGAACTTTACCAGGAGCGAATTTATAGTGGTCCGGGATCACAAAGTATTGTGTGGGACTGAGGTGAGAGAAAGAGAGAAAAAGTTAAGGAGAGAGGAGATAGAAAATAAAAAAATAAATAAAAAATACAGATATCAGTTTTTGAGTGGAAGGACCACTATTATCCGGGACCATAGTAAAAAATTCTCTTTACCACACACCTTGGTTGACAAAAAGAAAAAAGAAAAAAGTGAGAGATGTGCAGAAGAATGGTGATGTACATTTCCGTATAATAAATATATAAGTGTTACATTCCTCTGAAGGAGATCATATTCAGTTAATAACAAGTCTTCTATGCTTTTTCTTTTTTCTTCCAAGCAACAAAGAAACTTGATTGAAAGTTTACCAAGTAAGAATGAAAGGAATAAGAAAAAGCAAGCCAGCAGCTGCAATATGCATTTGAAACCTCTTGATACACATTACAACAATAAGCACCTCAACCTAGGAGTTTATAGTTGAATCAAATCTTCTGTTTCATTTCCATGTCCCTTTCTCTATCACTTTGATTGAATACTGATAACTCAGCAAAAAAAGACTCTTGACTTTTAGGTTTTTCCTAAGTCATTAGCATTTAATTGAGGGTACAAAAGATGAAGCATGAAATAGGCTTGACAATGCGGCAATTTATTTGCTGAACTCAACTTCACCCCAGACTCCTAAGATCAAAACCATAACCCGTCTCGCAAGAAAAATATTAACTCACATTCTATCCATCTTATTGTGCACTTATGATTATTTTAAATATTTATACAATAATTAATCACAATCTTAAAATCAATCCAACATCTCGTACAAATTAAAATTAAAATGCATGTTTATAACAAGTGTTTAAACCGATAATAATAAGTCAGGGTTTACACAAACAAATTAGCTAATATGAATTACCATGCAAATTTAATGTATAAAATATAAAACAAATGAAAAAAAAACAATATATTTCGATCTTAACATTAACATTTTCTTCCTCCCATTCTTTATTTTAATTTATCATGCTAAATAGTGTATTAGTGTATAATAATTGACTATGTAATTAACTAAAGTGAACATAATATTTTTTTCTTATGTGGATTGGATACTTGAGGTGAAATGAGTTGACTCCAAACCCGCATCCCATCCATCTCCCAACTAGGCTTGTTTTTGCCCTAGCTCGCATGGGATGGGGCATGGTAGGTTCCATGGAGATTGAGGTGAGATTGCCATGCCTAAAAATAACTAAAATAATTAAAATAAAAAATTGAGTCCCTCCTTAATTATATAGCAATGAGGTTCTTCTCAAACAAGCTATTCTTATAATGTTAGGTGTTAAAAGTATAATATAAAATCATTCACGTGCTTTTATCTAATAGCTTAAATTTTTGGAATAACTGGTTGTATGACATAGTATTAGAGCCTCTTATATTACAAATTGAAAACTTATTTACAAATATAAGTTTTTTTAATAATAAGTGTATATCTTAGGAAGTAAAATAGGGTTTTATGCTAAATTTAAATTTTAACAATCAAATTTTTATCGATGTAAATTAAATATACATAATGCTAATCAAAATTTTATCCTATGTAAATAAGAAAAGAATAAAATGAATTATTTTCTAATTTCCTCTTTGCTTTATGTTTTGTTCGCTACTTTCAATTCTAATCCATTAAAGAAAAAATATGCATTGATTTAAAAGAAAAAAAAATTAATACGATTTTTTTATTACCAAAATTATGTTCAAACATCACTATTTATACATGATTCTTTTTGCCTTTTTTTTTTTTTTGGTAAAAGTCTTTTTGCCTAATTTATTTATTGCAATGTATGGATAAAATTTCAATTTATTAATATATACTTTAGGAACTGTAACTAAAGTTTGTTGCAATTGAAAGGTCATTACGATAGAGCTTTTAAAGTAGATGAGCATTCGAATAATTTTTAATGACTTTGATTGATAACTTGATATACCTAATGCTTAATTATTTTAATTTCTTTTTTTTCAGTTACTTTTTTAAATATTTTTTCATAAACAGTTGTTGGATTTTTACATGTATTCATATTTTAATTAACAATAAAACATAAGAAATTTAATTAAAAGGTGACAACTAATTCAGCTGTGAAGTCTTTTACGCTTAATAATGTAAGAGAATGTTGCATGAGAATTCAACTTAGTGACCCTTCGATTTGCGTGCAAATCTTTTTTTTAATATAAATATGGACCCATCACTAGTTGAGTCACAACATGAGAATTGAATTCTGATGCAACATATGAGAAAATCAAATCCCAATGTAATTACTGAACAGTTTACTTAGAATATCATTTTTACTTTGAAGTTAATAACAGTTAGTCAAAGACCAAAAAATGAAATGACGTCTAATTTATGGTGAGAGGTTGGAGTTTAATATTATTTTTTAACAAATATCAAAATAGTAGAGTGCAATTTACCCTTATTAAATAAAAGACAAAAAAAAAAAAAAAAACAAAAAACCTACCAGCATTAGCTTAGTGGTGTGGGTGTATGTAGTTGTATTTGATTTCCTATAATTCCAAAAAATAAAAAAATGAATACGTGTCTACAAATAACTAGTCCAAGAGCTAAGTTAAAAACTGTGAAAATGTTAATACTTCATAAATTATAAAACTGTTGGCGGCGCAACCAACTTTGGATATTGGGCTCTGGGACAATTAGGCCTTAAATATATATTCTAGGGAAAACTTCATTTTCACTGTGATTCATTTAATCTTCTGTGATTTTAAACTTATCAGTTACACCTACTGTGCTGAGATATTTTGTCATTTAATCCCCTACGATTTCAAATTTTCACTTAGATCCCTTGCAGTTACAAATTTTTCTCTTCGACATCTTGTGGTTTAAAAAATAAATATTTTTAAAAATAATTTTTGAAAATAATTTTTTTCTCTTTTTTATTTTATATCCTCATGTAATGTATTTATGGTTTAAAAAATATTTCAATTTATTTACTCTGAAATTAATTTATAAATTATCTTATTTTTTATAAATATATTTGAAATTAAAAAAATATTATTTAAGATAAATCAAATATGTTATTAAAATAACATATTTACTTTCTTTAGATAATTTTATAATGATATAGGGTAAAAAAATAGATAAAATGAAATAATATTTTATTTGAATTGAATTTATTTTCTTGATAAAAATAAGTGAATTTTTTAAAATTCATTTTATTTTTTAAACCCTAAATGCATTAGGTGAGGGTATAAAATAAAAAAGAGAGAACATTTATTTTAAATATTTATTTTTTAAAAATTTTATTTTTGTAAGCCACAAGTGGGTCTAAGTGAAAAATTTTCTAACCACAAGATGTTTAAGTGAATGTTTGAAACCACAAGGGGTTAAATGATAAATTATTTAAGCACAATAGGTCTAAGTGATAAGTTTAAAATCACAGGGGGTCAAATGATAAATCACACAACCACAATGGGTGAAAATGAAGTTTTCCCTATATTCTATGCAATAAGATAAAAACCGTGTCAACAATTACCATTATGAAAGAGGAGGAAAGTAAAAACATGCATTTACACATATTTTTATCTGATCAGTGTACATGGTGAGCTTCACTAAACATCCTCATGGAGCTGCAGGAATTATGATGGAGCCTGTAGTCAACTCTTGTTGAAGCTTGTCACTTAATTGTGATATAACCACTTCACTGTATGATAATTTATACTTAACTTAAAAGATACATTATTATGTAATTTTTTTTTTAGATATTCCAATCAGTTCATCACTTCGTGACTAGTCTGATTCGGGATGGATCCCAAAATTAAGGTTTTAAACCTATCCCAAAGATAATATTATGTAATATATGATAATCAATATAGTTTAAGCATTAAACCATTAAGGAATGCCTGTGTAGTGAAGAAGACCAGTGTAGTTACCTACATAGACGATGAGGGTAGAGCTTCAACACCGAATTGTTTATTAAATCATTTGTCGCCTGATACCCCCCTATAAGATATAAACCTTTCCAGCTTAATCTTAATTCAAGTGCAGTGAACTTGAATAACCTCTTTAGGTTTTAAATTTATAACCTCATGCATTATCCAAATCCTTCACCACTAATTCACTCTTAGTGACTTTAAAGTACCTTAGTTTATAATACAGAGCACTAAATATTTATCTCGAAGATTATATACTTAGTGACTTTCTCAAAATATACACATCGAAAGGGAACAAAGACAACCAACAAATGATAAAGAGTTTGTTTTCCAAAATTAGAGGTCTCAAATTCAAGTTATGTGAGTGTCACGAGTCTAATCGTGTTCGATAGAATGATAGTTCATTTTTATATGTAGTGCCTGTTATTGTTCAAGGATTGTAAGTTGTTCATGAAAAAGTAATCTAAAAAGTATAGACATTCTTATTTTTGGTACAAGTTAGTAAAAAATATATTTTTGAGCAATATTAATTCAAAAGAAAAGGGGGCGAATTTTGAAATAACAGTAGAATTGCTCCTTATGATCAGAAAATCATGAATACAAATCTAGAGAACAACCTATTTGCAAAAAAGAACAAGATAAAATTGCGTACAATCAATCCTTACCCATCCTTGTAAGTCGAAAAGCCTTGTACACGAGTTTGCCCGTTAATTCCAAAAAAGTAACATTCTCATGTTTTAATTGATTTTTATCCCCATACAAGAATGGAGTAGTTTATCCTAGCATGGAAATAGAACTTATATTGAAACTCATTATTAACTTTCACTTTCTCACTGTCACTTCTTTCTCCCATCATTTAAATCTTGAAAAATATTCCCAAAAATATTAAATGGTAACCAACTATATAATAACCCTAACATGTGAATTGTGAATTGATTAAGAAATTAATCATGGATTAGAATGATTAATTAGATTAGATTTAATTAAAGGGATTAAAGTCGCTTTCAGGTAAAAGTGTAAATAATGTAAGTTTTGGGTTAAAAATGCAATTAGGCAAAAGATACCCCGAACTTAGAAATAATGTGATGTGACATTATTAAATGACGTTAGTAGATGTTGAAAATCATTATATGATTAAAAACATGTCTTGGTGTTAAATTTGATGAAGGGACGTGGAAGAAATTAAGGCAAATGTTACTTTTGACTTTTACTAAGTTGATTAATGCTTTAAGTTAGTCATTTCCACTAAGTTTCCTATCTATCTTTGTGCTTTTTCTTCCTCTAACTCAAGATCCCATTGTTGTGTAGCTTGAATATACAACTTTTGATTAAACCATCAAATCAACAAACTTTGATAATGAAAAATGTTAAGGATCACTTGGTGATATCAACCTAGTAAATAAAGCCTTGTGAAAACCATTGAGTGGAGAGTTATCTTCAAGGGAAAGTGGTGCTAGGTTGGTTGGAGTGAAGCTTGGAGGGTTGTTTGACCTTGTCTTAAGCTTGGGAACTATTCCTACAAGTGTTCTAGGAAGTTTTATGGTGAGTAATCCTAGTTTGGATCAAGATTCTTGTTCATTGAATAACATAGTATTTTATGAAATATGTGGTATTAGTAGTGGTGGTTATGGCTTGACTTGTACCTAAGTCATGTTGGAAAGAATGTTTAGGGAATGATTTAATTAGTGGAAAAGTGTTAAAATATCCATTTGGAACACTTTCATGATTTTCGAAATTTTAGCATATGAAAAGTGTGAGATTCCTTGCATTTTAAGTAATATGCATAGATGTTTATTGAAGTCTATGTTTGTTTGATTTAGTAGTTTGGACTCCATTGGTGTTCAAGTGGAAAACCAGACATTTGGCCAAGTTATGAATCAAACTTCAAAGTTCTTATTCTTGAGAAATTTCAAGAATAGTGGTAAGTTTACAACCTTGAACTCTTGATAGAATGATGGTTATTAGCTTGAGGTTTAATATATAAAATGTATTTTGATCACACACACACCTTTGGATACGTGATATTAGTGCTAGCTAGTGGTTTTGTTTGCGTATAAAGTGTGATGCACACTTGGCTTTAGGTAAAGCTTGATTGGAAGCTTCGAGAGGTAAGCTTTCGGTCCTTAGGGTTAATCATCTATCTGTTCCACCATGCCTTGAAGGGGTAGTGATTTTATATATGGTGTATGTGATTGCATTGGAAATTGATATAATGCATTGCAGGAAAGCACGGACACGCAATTTTTTTTTAAAATTTGCGTGTCGGACACGCTTTGCCACACTCGGACACGCGCCCGACACATGATTAACATATGGGGACACGTGGTCAACATCTGGGGACACGCGATCAACTCTCCAACACGCTTCGACATGTTTTTCCGACACGCATTCAACTTTTTCCGACACGTGGTCAATGCTCGGACACGTTTTTTTTTTTAATCTTAATTTTATTTTGTTAACTAAATATGAAAGAAATAATTTATAAATTAATTTTTTTTCTGTTATGAAATTTGACATGAAAAATTAACAAAGTACGAAAAATTATATACTTATATTTATGTTATAAAATTTAAATATTTGATTGGTTATATGACTTATTATGGACTCTTATATGTATTAAATATAAATTATATTATATATATTAAAAAATTTATTTACTATCAAAACGTGTCCCGTGTCGAAATATGACATTTTTTAAAATTAACGTATCGGCGTGTCGGTCCCGTCTCCGTGCATCATAGATGCATTGTATGTATTGCTTTTGTGTGTCACACAAGACGATTAATTCCTTCTGTAAGGCATAAGACAGTTAATTCCTTGCGTAATGCATACATTGTTCTCTGGCCACTAATTCTTTATTGCACCCATTGCATTGATATATGATGTATTATATTGATTATATTGCTATTATACCTAAAGTGGACTTAAGGGTGGAGGAATCTTCCAAAAACCCTTAGTTTATTGAAATATTTATCTCGCCCCGTGTGATGACCATATTTCAAGGACAGGAATTGATGGTGTAGGAGCATCATTTGACACAAGGCCAAGCTAGCATGTGTAGTGGGATGATATTTTGATGCACATATATATATATCTCACATATTGTCTATGTATTTTGAGAGCATAAGAGATGTCTATGCCATTTCGAATATGCCTATGTGTATATGTTTAGAGAACATGTATAATTTGATATCACTTATGCATTTATTTTACCAAATGATATAATGATGTGTTATTCATTTGGACTTTATCATTTTGAGATATATGTATACGAAATGCATGAATATGTATGGAAATTGATTCATGGATGGATCCACGTAATGAGCCTTGAATTGGTTAGATATATGCATGATAAATGTATGACAAAGTCCATTAGGTGAGACAAGGCTTTGGGAAGGTTTCCCTCATCTCAAAGTGCAACAAAATGTTGCCAAAATGGTTTCACCCGGTAAGGTAATCGATTACCCTAGCATAGTAATCGACTACCTAAAACAAGGAAGACAATTTCCAGTTTCTATATGAGCTGGTAATTGATTACCTAATTCAATAATCAATTATCACCATGAAGGTAATCGATTAACTTGGAACAAGGGAAATGTTGAACTACTGCCAAGTGTTTTTTGTGGCATGGTAATGGATTACTAATTTGGTATTAATCGATTACCTAGTACAGTAATCAATTACCACCTGGTGGGTAATCGATTATCTCACATGGTATTATCTAAGGTGTTGTAAATGAAATGTAAACGCTTCTAGATAGAGTATGATTAACATTTAGAGTGTTTTAATTAATTGGTTACATAAATCATTATTGGTTATAATAAAAGAACAATTTTATCTGTAATTCTAAATTCAATTACCTTGATTGTAAATGTGCTTTAATACCATATGTAATGATAACAAACTAATCCAGTATCTGGGTGTTACAACCTATGTTTCTTTTGGAAATTTAATCACATAACTTGAAACAAATGCCTCCGTACATGTAAGCATTTTGAAAATCTGCCCACTCTATAGTTAGGAAGATTACAAAAATCTATTAATGAGTTTTAATGAACTAGAATAACAGCTCAGACTTTCAAAATCATTTAGAAAACTAGGCCTCTTGATTACAAGAAAGGCTTTTGGCTTTCTCAACAGCTTCAACATAGTAATACAGTCTCCAGAGTGTAGAATTATCCTGCAGAAAGCCAATCTCGTAAGAATCTTATAATTCTAATCAAGTTCGTATACCATAGACCCAATCAGACTCCGCAATTAATAATGCTAATCAACTTCGTATATCATCCCCGATTAGAGTGCTACCTCTTTTTCCAAATCAACAAATATGTTGTCACAACTTTGTTCTTCTACTGGCCTACTTCGACAAATTATCTCCACCACACGGTCAAGGTTTCTTGCTGGAAGCTTCTGAATTAAACTCTCTAGCAGTTGTTTCTCTCCAAGGGTCATGGGCCTGTAAATAAATGTCAGAATTTTAGACTATTGTAAGTGTGAGAAAGAAGGGCCGGCTTGGCTCAGCGGTAAGCTTTCGTGGTGTGTCAAGTCGCAGGTTCGAATCAGTCTCTCTGCAAAAAGCAGGGGGAAAGACTGCCTAGAATATTCCCTTCACCAGACACTCACGAAGTGGGTATTTGAATTGGATCGACCCTTTTGTAAGTGTGAGAAAGCTGTGTCCTATCATCTATTGGTGATTGAGCCAACCTATCATATGTAACTAGATAAAAGGTGATAGAGCAACACTGCCATATGTAATTAGTCAAAGGAGCCAACAACTCTAGGAATGAATCTTCTCAAGTCACATGATATCGTGAGACTCGTCTATAGACAAATCAACAACGACAAGAGAGAGAGAGCTAGGATAAAGCATAGCCATTGATTTGTCTATATTCTTTTTACCTCTTTGTATTGATTTCTGTTGTAATTGTTATTTCCTTATTTATGTCATATTAAGAGAAATTAGAACTTTGTCTTCCTTTTTTTATATGATATCAGGGCTCTCTCCTGAGTGCCAAGTCCAAAACCAAAATTCATCCTACGTTTTGTAAATCCGATGGAACATTGTCTACCACCTCCCAACCAACACTTGTCGCAAAACAATCAGGGGACCATCACTCCAACCATGGCAGCCGAAAGTCCCTCTCTCTCATGAGCACTGGACATCGTTTCGATAAGGTCTAATTATCTAATGTGATCCCAAAGCGTTATGATGTTCATTTGTGGCCATAAAAAGGAAAATTATCTCACTAGAGATGCCAAATAACCAGAAAAGTCAGACCCATGATATAAATTTGGAAGGCTGAGAACAACCTGGTCATGTCCTGAATCGTGAACTCCAAGATGACTGAAATTGGAGAAACCTACAGGTTGTGCTCAACTGTACAAGAAATCTAGAATGCCATGAAAGAATCCTACTCAAAAATTGACAACACTGCTTCCTTGTTCTAGATAAATGGTGTCTAAAATGACCTAAAACGAGGATAAGAGCATCACTCAATACTACAGCACACTGGTAAAGTATTGGCAACAACTTGATCTCTATGAAGATCACAAATGGACCACTAAAGCTGATGCTGACACCTACAAAACATTGTGGAAAAGGAAAGAATTTATAATTTTCTCTTGGCACTTAACCCTATCAATGATGCAGCTAGGAGTGAAAGTATTGCCACACGTCCATTACCTCTATAATCCATAAGGAGTTTGCTGAGATAAAATGGGAGGAAAGCAAGCAATAATTAACCCTTGGATTCCAAAACACATAGCAGAATCCTGAAGGCAATGCCTTTACTGTAGGGAGATACAATACTGCAGAAGCCAAGGAGGAATGGAAAACCATGGTGTGAGCATAACCACAAAATAGGCCATACCAAGGATGTGTGATTAAAATTACATGCGAAACCTGCAAATTGGAAACCCATAGAGTCAAGGGATAACCGAGGGATCGTGGTATCCTCTGAAGAACCTAAACATGTAGTAACACTTCAATTGTTCCTTCAATAGGACATATGCTGTCATCATGTTCTGTAACTCTATAAATTGAGCTCTTTGTGATACAGAACTCTGTTCAATAGTATCTGAAACATTCAGATCAAATTTGATTCTCTCTCTAGTTAACTCTTTGTCTTCAACTTTCTCCGTGAATCTTTTGAGGAAAAACAAGTTTCGAGCCAATGTTTAGCTAAGGAATTAATAGGGAGGTTACACAATTATTTGGGAATTGAAGTAGCTCATTCTAGACAGGAAAGCAACATGCAAACCAGCTAGTGCCTCCATTGATCCAAACTTGAGGCTTGGACCAGCACAGGAACTGCAATAGACAGGGCAAGGTATCAATGACTTATGGGGAGACTTATTTATGTATCCAACTTAAGGCCAGACAAAGCTTATGCAGTATGCGGACTAGTCAATAAGGCATTTTATTTAAAAGAAATGGAGTCGTACTAAGGGCATATACTGATGCAAACTATGTCAGGTCACGAAGTGATATAAGATCAACTATGGGGGTACTGTGCCTTACTTGGGGTAAGGGCCGACCTAGTTCAAATACCCACTTCGTGAGTGTCTGGGGAAGGGAATACTCTAGGCAGTCTTTCCCCTACTTTTTGCAGAGAGACTGATTCGAACCCGCGATCTGACACACCACGGCAAGCAAGCTTACCGCTGAGCCAAGCCGGCCCTTCCTTGGGGTAAATCTGGTAATTTGAAGAAGCTAAAAAAATAACGTGATGGCATAACCCAGTGCTGTGGCAGAATTTAGAGTAATGACTCAAGGTATTTGAGAACTACTTTGGCTAAAGAGTATCCTTAAAGGCTTGAATATTCAGTGGGAGAGACCAATGGAAAGCATGCCCAGGCCAGTCCCCTTAGAAAACAACATGTCCAGCTCTGGAGCACCATAAGTTGACCATTCATCCTAAATTTTGAATCCTGGTAAATATTGCGTTTGGGATAATACAAGGCTTTATGAGCATGATCAACATAATCGGAGATTTCAAACCAACAGTGGATTTCTGAGGAAGAAATATGCCATAAAAAGTTCATTAATGGTATAAAACTTATTATTACAACACTAGTATCAATGGATTCCAACCAATATAACAAGCTAGGCAGAACCATAAAGCATGCCATAATCAATCTCTATTCCTATATTCACTCAAATGTATCACAACATACCTGTACTTCGACATTACAGCATCAAGAAGCAACTCCAGCTGTCGTTCCATGTATCCTAGCTAAAAGCCAATATTAAACACCAATTAGTATATATATCATTGCATATATATCATATAAAACAAATGCTTCAATCTCACTGATTCCTAAGGACAAGAATCACAAATCAATTACTATCCATGATTTCGATACAAACATGCAAGACATTACAGAAGATGATCATGGCTTTCAACACACAGAAGTTTTGGAAAATTACTGTTCCAGATAGTTCATCGGAATGTTTGTTCACCATCTCCTCAACCTCCACAGTATCATTCTCCAATAGAAACCGAACATCATCATTCACCTAAAAATTATGAAGAAGGGATGAAGTATGAAAATCAGTTTGTTGCAATTTTTAAGCACATTTTTGCGAATGTAGTAACACTACATGCATTAGAAATACAACCAGACATCTAAGTGTCTTCTGCCCATATTTTTACTTTCTTCTTCCTCATGTAATTTTCTTAAGTTATAATCTTTCCACTTCTTTTTACACCAACCATGTTTGTCTCAAATTTTAGGAGAAACAGTTTTAACCTCTTCAATAAAAATATCGGTATAACTGATGTAATAAAAAAATCTGAAGGTCATATATTCCATCTAAATGAAATAAAGTGGGGAAAACCCTAAGTTATACAAGTTTCCTACTGATATGCATGCAAGTCCTGATTCAGTCCATTTTAAGAGTAAGATAGATTGATTTGGACGTACTTGGGATAACTCAGGTGATTTAACATGACAAGATGTTTATCTAACATTCTATTCACCCTCCAGAATATGCCATTTGCTATTTGCCAATGCTAGGTGAAGAGAAAAAAGATTCTTTACAAGGCTTTGCAAGGCTATGGCTTTTCTCATATATTTTTTCCCTATGAAGAATTAATCATCCATTTAAAGCATAAGCTGCTAGGTGGAGACACGTAAATAATCAGAACTCGAGAGGAATGTGTTGAAATTCATGTCTTAATTACATAGGGGAGGCTCTATTATATAACTAAATATAAAGAATTACAAAGGAAAAAATACACAATGTGGAACTTCGTCCCGCAACCTCAAGCTAGTGCATATAAATTATATGCGCCAAGGAGTTTGTAGACTGGTAGCCATCTCCTACTTCAACAAAGACGTTCTTCCTAGTTTCCATAGGCAGCTGTAGCGCTTCAGCAACTTTGTAAACAAGAAAATTATGAGTGTGTTGATTTAGCCCTCTTTGGGCTGTATTACTGGGCCCAGCTCGCCCTATTTGGTTAGTGAGAGATAACCCATTTCTAATCTCTCTAATAGTGAGCTATGTGCCAACATCAGGTTAGCTATGAGAGACCAAGCTCGTGTTGGTTCTAATTCCAGGATTAGGCTTCCTGTTCCTTGGACTCCTCCTCCAAGGGGGTGGTGGAAAATCAACGTTGATGTGAGAATTTCTTGTAAGCTAGTGTAATAGGCCTTAGCCCATGTAGCTTTTGTTGTTTCCTTTTTTTACATTCTTGCCTTTGTTATATATTGTAAAATCTCATTCCATTTGAATATATGAATGAAACATTCAGTTCTAACATGGTATCAAGAGCTAAGAGGTCTTAAGAAAGCCCAGCCACCATCAAAACAAAAACCGACAGCACATGGCCAAAAAACTAACCAGAAAACTAGAAAACAACATTGTCAAGGCTGTTTTTCCTTCATACAAAGCCACAATGGCAAAGTAAGGCCACCAGTGTAGAAGGCCAAAACCGATCAAATCTCAGCCTTCCACCACCGTCAGCAGCCATCGAAAATTTTTCCAACGACTTTTCCTACCAAAACAGGTACCATTTGAATTAGAAAAGGCCGATCTACAAGTTCCAAGAAGGCCCACCTGAAACTGCCCAACCATGCGCTGGAGAAAGCTCGGCATGTCAGCCCCACACGAGGCCAACTTTCGGCCTGTGAAAGCCCATGCGTTCCCCTGCAAGCCCCTAGCAATGCTAAAAAAGAAGGAGGGCTCTACATTTTTGAGTGATCTATCATGTGGAGATCAAGCTGCTTTTACTTAAAATGATCCTTTCTTTGTTTCCAATTGTGGTGATGATGTAAAGTTGTGGTATTGTTAGTTAGGGCACCCAAATTTCAATTACCTTCAAAAGTTGTTACCAAATCTCTTTACCCATAAAAAACCTAGTGTCTTTTCTTGTGACATTTGTCAGTTAGCAAAACACTCCCGTGTATCATATCTCATTAGGAAATATAAAGAACCCTCCCCATTTACTCTTGTTCACATTGATATATGGGGTCCATCTCGTGTAAAGAATATTTCTGGCTCGCAATGGTTTGTAACATTCATTGATAACCATTCTCGAGTGTGTTGGGTCTATCTTCTCAAAGAAAAGTCTGATACTGTACAAGTTTTCAAAAAAATTCATGCCATGGTACAAGACTTATTCGGCGCCTCCATAAAAATTCTTCGAACAGACAATGAAAAAGAGTATTTTAATTCTATCCTCGGTGAATACTTGTCTTATCATGGCATCCTTTATCAGAGTTCATGTCCTGATACTCCTCAACATAATGGGTATCAGAGAGAAAGAATAGGCACCTTCTTGAAGTTGCTCGTGCTCTTATGTTCACCATGAATGTCCCTAAATATTTGTAGGGGAAAGCCGTTTTAACTGCCGCCTACCTTATCAACCGAATGCTTTCTTGTGTCCTTTAATTTCTTTCTTCGCTATCATGTCTTTTAAAGAACTATCCCTCTCTTAGTTCTATGTCTTACTTCCTCCAAAATAGTTCGAGTGTGTTGTGTTTGACCACGTCTCATCACATCAACGATCCAAACTTGATCCTAAATCTCACAAGTGTGTTTTCATTGGATGCTCTCCTACTCAAAAGGGATATAAATGTTATTCCCCATCTCTCTGAAAGGTTTTTGGCTCCATGAATGTCATTTTCTTTGAGAGTTAATCTTTCTTTTCTCAGCCTTCTTTTCAAGGGGAGCTTCTAGATGAAGACCGGTCATGGGAACCCTCGGTGTTACCTCTTCCTTTATCCATCCCTTCATCACAAAACTCACCACAATTGGAAACAGGGGAAGATGAGCAGTTGGAAAAAGGTGGAGATAATAATCAACAGAAACAATTGTTGGTTTATTGTCGGAGACAGCCTCCTCAAAATGTAAATAATCTAGACTCTTTACACTGCCAGGATCCCACTTTGGCTTCTAGTTCCAACAATCTGGATCCAACCTAACATGCCTATGAGAATTTACATTTGTCAATTGCTCTCAAGAAAGGAACCAGGTCTTGTACAGTTGTACTTCACATCCCATCTCTCAATTTGTCTCCTATGACACATTATCACCATGTTTTCGTGCCTTCAACACAGTTTTGGATAGTATGAAGATTCCCAAAAATATCCAAAAAGCCCTTGATGATCCAAATTGGAAGTTGGCTATCATTGAAGAAATGGATGCTTTGGAAAGAAATAACACATGGGATATTGTGGAATTACAAGACGAAAGCAACCAGTGGGTGTACACCATCAAATTCAATGCAAATGGCAGCATCAATAAATATAAGGCCAGACTAGTTGCGAAAGGGTATACTCAGTTGTATGGGATAGATTATCAAGAAACATTTGCTCCAGTTGCCAAACTCAACACTATTAGAGTTCTTTTATTCTTGGTTGCTAATCTTGACTGGCCATAACAACAGTTGGATGTGAATAATGCTTTTTTGAATGGTGACCTATATGAAGAAGTCTATATGGATCCTCCACCTGGTTTCCGAAAGGAGCTGGCTTGGTGTGTAAGTTAAAGAAGTCTCTCTACGGACTCAAACAATCTCCTAGAGAATGGTTCGATAAATTCACTCAAACAGTCAAGAGGAAGGAATTTTTACATGCCCAAACTGATCATACACTGTTCCACAAACACTCTAAGGATGGTAAAGTTTCCATTCTTATAGTCTATGTGGATGACATAATTATTAATGATGATGACCATAAGGAGTTAGATTCCTTAAAGGAGTATCTAGCAGGTCAGTTTGAACTGAAGGATCTTGGAGTCCTAAGATATTTCCTCATGGAAGTAGCCAGGAGCAAGACGGGGATCTCAATCTCTCGAAAGTACATCTTAGATTTGCTTCAGGAGACAAGTATGCTAGCAGAAACACCTATGGAACCCAACATAGTTGGATATTGAAGATGGGAAAGAGGTGGACGATGAGCAATATGAAAGATTCGTTGGAAGGTTAATCTAATTGTCCCATACTCGACCTAACATTGCTTTTACAGTAATTGTGATTAGCCAATTTATGCATTCACCCAAAGAGAAACATCTTGGTGCAGTTTATAGAATCGTAAGGTATCTCAAGAGTACATCAGGAAGGGGATTGTTCTTCAAAAAAAGTATAATAGGATGATTGAAGGCTACGCTGAGGCGGATTGGGCAGATTCATCGGTAGACAGAAAGTCAACCTCAGGCTATTGCACCTATGTGTGGGGAAACTTAGTAACTTGGAGAAGTAAGAAGCAAATAGTGGTTGCACAAAGTAGTGCTGAGGTAGAATTCCGAGCACTAGCTCATTGAATTTGTGAAAGAGCCTGGTTAAGAAGACTACTAGGTGAACTGAAGATCTCTTATTCCTTACCATAAGGTTGTATTTTGATAACAAGGCAACAATCAGTATTGCTCAAAATCCTGTTCATCATGATAGAACAAAGTATATGGAAGTTGATCGTCACTTCATCAAGGAGGAATTGGATGATGGAAGTGTGTGTATGTCATATATCCCTACCAAAGAGCAAACTGCAGACATTCTTGCTAAGAGTCTACGCGGATCAGATTTTGATAACTTAATAGACAAGTTGGAAAGATCAATATTTATCTCCCAACTTGAGGGGGAGTGTTGGAATTTCTTGTAACTTGGTGTAATGAGCCTTAGCCCATGTAGCTTTTGTTGTTTCCCATTTTTACCTTCTTGCCTTTGTTATATATTGTAAAATCTCATTCCATTTGAATATATCAATGAAACATTCAGTTTTAGCATTGATAATTATTGGGTTGTCCTTAATTTCCCCCTCCCCCCAATTTGGCTCCCATTTTAGACCTAGACTCTTGTAATCCTTTTTTTAGGCTCTTTCCTTTTTGGCTCTTGCCCCTCATTTGTACTAAAAAAAATGTAAGCTATATGGTAGATCGTAGCGATCAATTTGCAATGAAAATTTGTCATTTCCCCCCATTTTCTATAGTAAAAACAAAACATTAATGTTTTTGAAAAAGTACAAAGGAGACATAAAGGAGGAATCCCCATCTATAGTAACATAAGTATTTTATCCAACTAAAATTTTATTATTTTTTAAGAAAAATTAAAAAGAAAGACATCAAATCAAATACTTAATATAAATGATACCTTCCGACTGCATTGGGGATCAACATCACTAGTTTGCGCAGGGCTGGATGAAGAAGATGATGACAACACCTTCTGCTTTTTACAAGGAATTTGCATTACATCATCGGATGCAGTAGCCGTGTTATTCGAGGAATGTGTTTTACTTGGCCTAGATTGCAAATGATATGTAGCAAAAACAGGGTCTACCAGCTGCTTTCATGATTACATAGTCAATAACATGTCTAAATTCCAAAAATAAATCTTCAGGACAATAAAGTATATCTTGTACTAATTGAAGTAGGTAAACAAATCAATGCATTTTGAACACAAAAGGCATGGTAATAGATTTAATAATGTTGTAAATAATAATATTATTTTATTTTAAATAGAGAGTTGTATTATAGAATCTTCTTTGGGTTTAGCCTATTAGGTCATTTAATCTCTTTACATAGAGAGCTTTTGTATTGTTGTAATACACAATTTTCACATAATACAATCCTACTTTTCAAGTTATTTCTTTTCAAGTTGATATCAGAGCTCTCGATCCTGAGGGCTCTTCTTCCGCAACTCCCGCCTTTAGAGTGGACCATATTTGTTTGCCTCTAGGTGTCAACTGAAATTTTTTTTCCCTTTTGGACCAAGAGGACCACTGTTTGACTCCGTTTTTCCAAATCTATCCAAAAGTTAAAAAATATAAATTGTTCAACAATGTCATAAAAACTTTATTAAAAGATTCAAATTGTATTCACTTATTTGCTTCACCATCCGACACGCGAATTTGACCCCAAAAGATTAGAATTGCAATTCGCATGTTTTAATCAATTAAGGCACCATCATATTATCTCATCAGCAAATTGATATCATGTGATGTTCTCTATCTGATATTATGTCTCTCTCACTCATCCTGTATAGGAAAGTCTTTTTTTTTGTTAAATTAATTGATGGTGAGCTATAGATGATTTGGAAGGGTTGAGAAAATGAAAAGGAGTAGAGAAGTAGCAAAATTTGGCAAAGGAGAGAAGGGAAAAAAGTGGTGACAATGAAGAAATTTAGGTTTAAAAAAATGTGTTTGCCAAGTCAGAAGAGAAAAGATTGTGAAAATTAAAAAATCATAACATATTATTTTGTTAAAAATAACAAGTTATAATTTTATTGAAAAATAATAACATATTAATTTATTGAAAAATAATGATATTATTGTATTAAAAAATACGAGCTTGGAGGTTAGAGACCAAGCCTGCTAAAATCGGCTTGTGACCTGATTTTTAAACAAGTCTTTTAATGAGCTCAAGCATGTACTATTTTTAAAATAAGTCAAGTCAAGCCAAGCCAAGCTGTAGGCCTCTGACAAGCCACCTGGCCTATTTATACCCCTAGTGTCAAGGTATGAACTTTGGTGAAGAATATCATGTTGGGCTAAGTATTCTCCAAATACAGAGTTAAAGTATTCTTGACCATTGTTTGTACAGAGAATTTTAATAGAGGTTCGGAACTGGTTTTTGACCATGGCAAGGAATTTTCAGAAAGTGGGTTCGGCATTAGATTTATCCTTGATAAGGTAGACCTAACAAACTCAAGAATGGTTATCAATGAATGAGATGAATCACCATGCACCCAAAATGTTTTTTTCACATGCAGAGCCCCATATATCACTGTGAATTAGATCAACAAGGAAAGATTCTTAGTGAGTTTTAGAGGGATAATTGACACAGGAGTGTTTAGCAATTCGGCAAACATCACATGAAAGCAAACTGGGAATTTTATTGGGGTGACCTAGTCTACAGTGCCACAACATAACATCAATACAAGATTTAGAATTAAAGACATAGTTGTTGGTCACAAATGCAGATTGGTTCTTCATATGAGTCTCGTCCTCAAAGTAGTAAAGTCTTCCTTCTCTAGCATTACTAATCATTTTCTCTTAATCCTGTTTCTGAAATAGACAACCATTGATAGAAAATTCAGCAGGGCAATTCAATATAGAAGTCTGTATGCTAATAAAGATGAGGTTGCATGCCAGTGTAGGAACATGTAAAACAGACATAAACTTAATCAACACTGAGATTTGAATTGATCCCTTTCCACCAATTTGAGATAAACTTAATCAACTCTGAGATTTCAATAACAAAAATGATTTCTCTGCAATCTCTTCTCTCTGAATATTTTCTTGTTCCTACAAGCATTGCTTTAATGGAGGAATTGTAATATGGTATCAAAGCCCTCTCACAGGGCTGATCCATACACCACCTCTATCATGTCTTCTGCATCAAATTCTGATTCCAACGCAGTTCAACAAAGCAAATCCACTTCGAAAACAACATCCATGGAGCCAAAGAATCCTTTGTCACTTTTCAACTTTCAGATCTTTTCAAAACTAACAAAAGATAATTATATCTTCTGGAATCAGATTATCGAACCAATCATAACCTCTCATCAACTTCAACGTTTTCTTGTGAATCCGAAAATTCCTTTGAAATTTTATTCAGATGAAGATCGTGAATATGACGTGCTGAGCACAGCATATACAGAATGGCTAACGCAAGATCAAATGTTACTTACGTGGTTGCTGTCCACCATCTCAAAACAAGTTATTAACGATATTCTCCCAGTTAAGCACTTGTTTGAAGCTTGGGAGAATGTTCACAAGCTTTTTCACGGTGTTATGAGATCTCGAGCTCGAAAACTCAGATCTGAGCTAAAGATGATGAAGAAAGGAACTAAAAGTGCGAAATAATATCTAGCCAGAATCAAAACTATCTGTGATTCGTTGAAGCCGATTGGAAGCCATGTCACCATAGAAGAACACACAGAGACTATTCTTGAAGGTCTTCCCTCTAAGTACAACCCTTTTGTGATGATATGCATGGTCGAGACAGAGCCTACTCCGTTGCTGATCTTGGAATTGAGCTAATGAGTCATGAACAGCTCTGAATCAAACAAAATGAATAGATCTTGGTTGAAGGACCTCAAATAAATCTGACCCAACGAACTCAAGTCTCACAGAAACCTGCTTCGGATGAAGAAGACAACTCTATTTCTGAAACCAGAAAATGGAGTCGAACATGGCAACAAAACGTTCGTCAGTTAACACTAAAAGTGGCCAAAACAGAGGAAGAGGCAGATCTGGCATGAAGTTTAATCGTGGAAGAGGACGTGGAAATAGGACAAATGTCAATTGCCAACTTTGCTACAAATATGGCCATGATGTGAGGGATTGTTGGCATCGATTTGAAGAGAATTTCACTCCAAGCCTCCTTCCCTCACAGAATACATCTTATCCACAATTTTGCATTCAACAACAACCTCAAATGACAAGGTCTTTTCAATATATTAGACCCCAAAACCAACCTCAAGCGTATATCACAGCTCCATCGATACCTAACCTGCTTCTATAGTTGAATTGCTTCCTGACTCTGGAGCATCAAGCCATGTAACTGGAGTGTCTCAGAATATCATCCAAGGTCAACAACTCAGTAGTACAGATCATGTTCTAATTGGAAATGACAAAGGTTTACCTATAACTGCTACTGGTCCATCATCATTTCCCTCTCCCTTTGATTCTAACATTTCTTTACGTCTTAAAAATCTGCTTTTAGGTCCCTCAATCACTAAGAATCTGATCAGTGTTAGCAAATTTGCTAAAGATAACTCTTTTTTCTTTGAGTTTCGTCCTTGTGCCTTGTAAAATGTCAGGATTCACATAAAACTTTTCTCCAAGGTGCTGTTGGAACTAATGGACTGTACTATTTTTCAGACTTGAAACTTCCTAAGACCATGCTTCAATAACAAGTAATATTTGTTCCAAAAATTCTGTCAATCTAGTTAGTCCAAATAATGATACCAGTGTTCAATGTCCTAGTGTTATAGTTATTGATACTCACAGCAGTGAATGCAATTCTTCTAGTTCTTTGTATTCCTTGTGGCATTGTCGCTTAGGACATCCATTTGATTCTCTCAAAAGCATTCTCAAATCTTGTAATATAAACATCAATAATAAAATGAGAGAATTTTGCTCCTCTTGCTGTGTTGCAAAGTCTCACAGACAGCATGCTTCATCCTCTAATATAGAATTCACTGAACCTTTTGCTCTTGTTTATAGTGACCTGTGGGGACCATCACCTCTTAAATCCACTCTTGGAAACATGTATTACATCATTTGTTGATGCACACTCGATTCACATGGCTCTATCCAATTAAACAGAATTCAGATGCCATTGAAAATTTTAAACAATTCCATGCCATGTTAACAAACTAGTTCCAGCTACCCCTAAAAGCTTTACAAACAGATTGAGGTGGTGAATATAAAGTCGTCACTCAATACCTAAACATACATGGTATAAACCATCGTATTACTTGTCCTCACACACACCATCAAAATGGTGTGGTTGAGAGAAAGTATCGTCATGTTGTTGAAACTAGTTTGTCACTTCTAGCTCAGTCCTCCTTCCCAATGAAATATTGGGATTATGCATTTACCACTGCTCCTTACCTTATAAACAGACTCCCATCATCAACCATTAATTTTGAGGTCCCTCAAACTAAACTGTACAAGCAACAGCCTGATTACAGTTACCATAGGATCTTTGGTTGTGCATGCTTTCCTTTTTCTCAGGCCTTACAATAAGCATAAGCTAAAATTCAGATCAAAAGAGTGCATCTTTCTTGGTTACTCTTTAAATCATAAGGGGTATATATGTTTGAGTAAAGATATGCTATTTAATGAACATAGGTTTCCCTACGGGAGAATGGCATGGCAATAAGTCTCATCCTCCTCCTTCAACCTCTAAATTTGTTCCCCTGTCCTTGTTATCTCAACTTGTTCCCTTACACACGCTTAATAGTTCTTCAAACACTGTTGTATCTCCTACAATTCCTAATAATCTACCATAAGTAACTAATTCTTCAACACCTCCTCATACTAATATGTATCCAACAGGTTCTCACATTGATTCAACCTCTAATCCACATCAAACTCCTGATACCTCTCAAGATATATAACCATCTGTTCCCCAGTGTTCATCATCCGTTGTTCAGACCTCCAACACATTGAGTGTTGGCCCCATTTCTAGCTCTGGCCCCGAGTCATCTCACTTTGAGCATTTACCATCAAATTCTCTGAGTTCTCCCTCACGAGCTCGTTCCATCACGACAAGGTCTAAAAGCTTGGCTCGAAATCTGGTCCTCCTTACTCACACTAAACCTACAACTGTTAAGGAAGCCTTGGCTAGCCCTCAATGGCTTGAGGCAACAAAATTAGAATATAGTGCTTTGCAAAATAACAAAACATGGTCTCTTGTCTCTATACCAAGGGATGTCATCAAAAACTAGGTTTTGATTATAATGAAACGTTTTTCCCAGTTGTTAAGTCAGTTATTGTTCGGATTGTGCTCACCACTGCCCTCACATATAGTTGGTATCTAAGGCAACTCGATATTAATAATGTCTTTTTTAATGGGGATCTAGAGGAGGAAGTATATATGATTCAGCCTCCTGGCTTTGAGTCTGCAGAAAAGTCCTTGGTTTGTAAGCTTCATAAGTCCTTATATGGTCTTAAACAAGCCCCAAGGGCTTGGTTTGACAAACTCAAGGGTTCTGCCTCATCTTTTGGGTTCCAAGCAAGTAGGTGTGACTCATCCTTATTCATCTAAAAACTGGTAACATGAGAGTTTACATGCTTGTTTATGTAGATTATAATCATTGCTGGAAATAATGCTCCTTTCATCCAACATTTTATTTCACAGCTCAATTCTACATTTGCTTTAAAAGGATCTTGGAGACTTGGACTACTTTCTAGGGATTGAAGTCAAGAGGAATTCTTCTGGCTCCATGTTTCTTAATCGGTCTAAATATATAAGGGACCTACTCTCTCGGGTTAACATGCTTGAAGCTAAGTCCATCTCAACTCCTATGCCCTCTAGTTTCAAATTATCCAAATTTGGCAGCAATACCTTTGAAGATCCACACTTATATAGATCAGTGGTAGAAGCATTGCAATATGCCACAATAACAAGGCCAGAAATAGCCTTTTCTATTCAATAAAGTATGTCAGTTTATGAGCCAGCCTCTGCTTGAGCATTGGAAAGCGGTCAAACGCACCTTGAGATACCTCCAAGGCACCATCCATTTTGGTCTTCATTTTCCAGCTACTGGTTCCTTTGATCTTACAGCCTTTTGTGATGCTGATTGAGGAAGTGACCCTAATGATAGGAGGTCAACTTTTGGAGCTTGCATCTTCCATGGACCAAACTTGATATCTTGGTGGTCAAGGAAACAATCCCTTGCGGCCAGGACTACAACAGAAGCAGAATACAGGAGCATGGCACTTGTGTGTGCTGAGATATTATGGGTTAAATCCTTGTTCCAAGAACTATAGTTATCTTTATCTGTTCCTCAGATTCTTCATGACAATCTAAGTGTTGTTGCTATAGCACATAATCCCATATTACATGCTCGAATCAAACAGCTCGAGTTAGGCTTGCATTTTCTTCGTGAAAGAGTTGTTGCTAAGGACATCCAGGTCTCTCATATTCCTACAGCAGATCAGCTAGCTGATACGTTCACCAAACCTCTGCCTCTAATGTCTTTCACTAATTTTTGGACCAAGCTCCAAGTATTGGGACTCAGCCTTGCATCTCCAACCCTGCTGAGCTTGAGGGGGAGTGTTAGCGTAGCTTCTAGTTTAGCTTAGTCTTGTATCTGTCATAGCAGATCTTTTTTCTTTGCTTAGTCTGATAGTTTGTTTTCGTTCTGTTTGTGTTCAGTTGTAAAGTTAGTTAGTTTGCTAACTCATCAATGAGTCAACTTTAGCTCTATATATAGAGCTAGTCATTGCTTTCTCTGAACTACTCTAATTTTTCTTCAGATGCAATAACAAAAATGATTTCTCTGCAATCTCTTCTCTCTCAATATTTTCTTGTTCCTTCAAGCGTTGCTTTAATGGAGGAATTCTAATACCCATTGAGATAACTCATCTTGCCGTTAGCACTGATAACCATCTTGAACAATATTGACCATTGTAGGAAGTTTTTTTCCGTTCAACGAGTGATTTGCAAAGCCAAGTTTTCACCAAAAAATGACATATTAGGGCTAGGAAACGTGCCAAAAGAGTTTGTGAATGAAACCATAGGAAAGACAAGGGTTTGGAATAGTGACCCAAAAATGAAGTACCTCTAATTTCATTTCAAGGCATGAAATAAGAACAGAAGGAATATGAAATGTGAAATTATATAATTACAATGGTAGGCTCCTTCTCGGTCATTTGGTGGCCTTGGTTGGTAGGTTGGAGTTCGGGAAGTTTGATTTCTAGGGTTGGCAATGCTTGGAGGTGTTTGGGTATGATGGAGGGATTCGGTTTTTCAACCATGACAATGGCCAAGTAAGTGGAAAATCTCTCTCTCTCTGATATGTTGCATATATATATATATATATATATATATATATATAACTGTAAAATTTGAAATTTGACACCTCTTCATTTACATGTCTGCTTACAAATCAGAATCATTGATCTTTTTTTATCTAACGGCTCTAATTCTCTCTCTCTATATATATATATATATATAACTTTCCCTCTTCATTTACATGTCTCCCTCCTAATTACAATAAGCACTAGTAAGGCCTAAGGGTATAAAGTCATAAGGCCTTCTCCTTCTTGGACCCATCCTAAACCGTGTTTGGATCCACGATTCTATCAAACATCATCGCGCCCCA